>LYUA01003094.1:33117-46387 GCA_002093875.1 Calopteryx splendens
CCAGTTACTTGAAAGGGATTGAACATTCTTACTATGTTCATTATATACTGTACCAAGAACAAAAAATTTGCAAAACATTTGTCATAAGTGGATATTTTGGCCCCTTTGAATATGGCCACGATAGAAAACTCTCTGTTGCCACTGACTCATTCACCTTACTACAAAAGCCTACCTTCAATAGGAACTTTATTTTTCAGAAAAGAGATAGCAAAGAAGACTTTCTGTAAAGAGAAAAAAGTACAAGCTGCACTACACAAAAGCCCATGGGAGAAGATAAATTGACAATCAAGGATACACTAATTGATGCTCGATAAAAGAAATCAAAAACTAAAATTCAGAGGATATTTGAAAGAAGTGCTTTTCAATGATAATTAAACATATTTGTCGGTGTGTAATATAATAGTTACAGCAAATTATTAAATGTTGTCCTTATAATTAATCACAAAAAATGAAAACCACACACACGAAGAAAGTTATGTGCTGGTCACATAAGATTTGTACCATTCTTCTCTGGTACCAAGTTTTCATTGCGTCTAAACATCTTCCCTCTGCTTCTGCTATTTTATAGACGTAGAAACGTCCAAAATACAAATTGAGGTTCATGAACTGTTTTCTTATGTCCAGGGTAGTTTTATTTTATGATAGTAGCTGTTTATTCTGACAAAAAGCTATCTTTGTCTGGGATATTCTGTTTACTATTTCCTCGTTAAATCTTCCATCCATCACCTCTTTAAGTCTTGCATCCCAAGCACAATATTCTTATACTTATACAAGAGTGTTAATTTACATAGCATAAGGATGTTAAATTGTCTTGAGACAAGGATAAAATAGATGCATGATGGGCCAATTAGTTTGAGAATACACATTAGGATGACAAATATTTTATAAATAACTTCATGTAAGCAAGCCCATGTCTAATCCATCATTGTTCCTAACAGTTTAATAACAAAACATAAACAGAATAAACGTGCAGTGTTTGAATTTGGGACAAACACTGAGAGTTATATATCGCTCCCAACACAAATATGCTTGAAAAAAATTACTAATTTAGTAACCATATCAATTCCTAGTTTATTCTACTATTTTGAGGAGACCACATAAAAAGTAGAGAAGACTTTCCACTCTAACAGAAGTTGCAATGTATGTGAAGAGCTGTTTAATAATTATCAAGATGGCAGTCCCTCGACTATTCTACAAAAAATTCTCTTGAGACCTTTTAACGTATTAGGTTTCAGAATATATATGTACTTTTGAAATGGATCACTCCTTGCCAAATATTTAACAATGTTAGGAAGAAATTCTTTTCCTGCATATGCCTCTTACGCCAAGTGACATAGCATAAGGTGATCTCTACCCAGACCTTTCAAAACCAACCTTTGGGTTGATAACTGTGTTTTTATATTAATCAAAACAATCTACCCTACCCACTTATTTAAAATTAAATTAATTCCTGTTATAAACTCTTCTGGACTCATAAGAAGGTTCCCTCTAATTGTGATATCTATAAGTAAAATGGGTGCATTCACTTCGATGCATCATTGTAAGGGTGTCTATTTTCTCCTAAATAATATATCTGCCCATACTACCCATTCAAACTTCTCCATTGATAAATTCCAAGCATGTTCAAAACAAACGTAAAAATAAACATTGTCATATTTAATCAATCAATTCCATATTTAATAATTTTATTTAGCCTTTTTTAATCATGGTGGCATTTTATTAGCATTGAGTTAAGGTCAATGTGAAGATCTACACCCAGGTATCCTTCCCTTGCTTCCAAAATGGCATCTTCTCCTAGTGCAGTTTCAAACATGTTTGCTGCAAATAATATTATTTTTCACAATAACCAATATTTCCAATAACCTTTCTCCTCTTTCAATACATTCGTTAATACCTTCCCACAGTTTCTCCTTCTTACTCAACTCGGAAGATTTCAGTACAGTATCCTAAGATTATTACAATTTTATCTCCTTACACATTTTTATTAGGTACTTCTTCGGCATCATCATACACATCTTCCACCTTGTAATTTGTTGAGTCACATAACTTTTGCACTAATATAGTATCCATTGGTTTACTGTTTTGTAAGTTTAATTGGTTTACTGTTATCCATTGGTAAGTTTTGCCATGAAAATTCTTACATTGTAAAGCATCTTCAGCCTACTTACAGCCCTCTTCTACATTACAGAGTTCACTCCACCATTTCCATTTACAGACCCTGTGTGAATTACCTTGCAAAATTCTGCTCCAAAAATATCCTTTGAACTAAACTTATCCTTAACCTAATTAAACACATTTTAATTTTAAAAGTCTCATTACTTTCCCCATGCCCTGATTGATCTAAAATTCCTTGCATCAATCCTCAATTGATTGACATGCTTGTCTATAATGTACTCCCATCACATAATCCCCTATCAGGAAACCTGAATGGGAGACTAGTTTACCAACAGGACATTTTAGCCAATTTGGTTCCATAAAAGAGGTTGATAAATAATTAAAGTCAAATGAAGATGTAATGAACTGCTGCTCTCCATTCGAATACATAATATGGATGATGGTGTTCCCGTCACCTTCCACATCAATAGGCTTCAGCTGTTTCAGTAATTCTTACTATGCTGCTTAATTAGAATAGCAGTACTACTCTGCAGACCACTGCACGTTGCTTGCATGAAGGATACTGCTGCCACTTCCTTCAAGTCATCGGTTGTTGGCAACCAATCAAAGTATCACTGCGAACTTCCACGGTCAACCCATCATCCAAAACCCAGTGGATACACTATACGTCTTTAAGATCACCCGTAAGGTTATTATCCTATCAGTATATATATTGTCCCTTTCTTGACAAAGGCATATATTGTTCCCCACCCACTAGTCAAAAGTTTACACACACATCATTCAGTTTCTACATTTATGTCATTTCCGTGAGCTATATTGTGGGCACATAGCAGGGGGTATATCTCCATAAACGCTACTTCCCATTCTAGAGCCAGTCTCCATTATACACATATCTATATTAGTGATTGTATTTCACAAGATACCACGTATTAATCATGTACCATAAACATATTTACTCTTATTCGAAATAAACTTACCATATTAAATCATGGCTGTCTTTAGATAATTTCCATGCCAATTCAAACATAAGGACAGCACACTGAAAAGAAAAACAACTTCATTCACAAGTTTGACTTTGAAGGTATTAATTTTACAAAGCATTCCACCCTTCCCAATTATAAATATAAAGCAACTGCACCAATTTCACTATATTTCTCAACAATAATTTGTTGAGTGCAACTTGACTATATATATTTATTATCACTTCCAAACCATTAATGTATCCCCAATGAAAAGAGCTATTAAATTTTCTTTGTACATAGGTAGTCCCTTGGAAATGGTTTTGTGGATCTACTCATTCTCAATGTGTTAAGTAAGAACCTCAAGAAAAAAAATTATCATTCATATAGTAGTAAAAGAGTATCCAGAGTACTGATGCTCAGATATGGACTATGATATCAGACTGTACACAGCAAAAAACTAAACGACTAAATCATCTGCTGCTGCTGCTCTACTGCATCATTTTATCTACTGCATAGTCGCTGAGGGACCAGGGTTATTTTATGCAAAAACCCCAAGCAAGCAGTCACTTACTTAAACAGCTAACTTTACTTGAACACACAAGAAATAACTTCATTCATAAGTATGTCAATTTGCATGCATCAAAAAAAGGTAAATAATATGGCTAATAATCTGGGTTCGATTGCACCATATTTTAGTACATTAAGATCGCCAATGGTAGAAAGTCTAATGCAATTGAACATGATTTTGTTAACTTAATTAAATATTTATTTAATATAACACATTTAAATGAGAAAAAAGTTAGAAGATATATTAACCACCACGGGTAAAACATTGCAACAATCATGGAAGTGTGTTAAACAAATATGGCCAAGGTGGTCAGGACACTAGAAGAAGATTTGCATTTGGTGAGGAAGCTTTTAAGAGGAGAGAGTAGATCATGCCAGGGACCTTAAGTAAAGATGTAAAGCAAAGATTAGCGGGAACTGATATGGAGCAGTTTCGTATGGTTTGCTAAGTTGGTCACTGAGTCCAAGGATCAGTGTACACTGGAGACTTCTGAGATGCGAATGTGAAGAAGAACGGATCAAATAAAATGAACAGAAAGGAAAACAGATGCGGGAGTAGGCATTTGAGGGGAAGAGAAGATTTTTGAGAGAAATTTATCGGGTGCAGGAGAAGTCGAAGCAGGGCACATTGGGTGGTAATGGCAAGATGAAGACTGGGGTTGAAGGGAGCGTTAGTTAAGTAAGGCAGAGGGAGGAAAAGATACAGAGTGTTGGACAGAGTGAAGGGAGGCAGGGAGTAAACGGAATTGAATCAAGGTTAATCGTAGTGCAGGGTGTTAATTGCTAATGGGGTTTAGATATGGACTGTGGTGGTTCTTCTCTCTGCCATCAAAAAAACTACCCGAATGGGTTGATTACCAAAAAATATATATTTCCACTAATTAGTGCACGTAGGTTAAGAAGAATAAAATACCATGACTTATCCAAACAAGAAAAAATTCAATGATTTAAGACTTACACTAATAAACCTGCAAGTCGAGATTAGGAAGACACTGCAAACCAAATGGAATGTCTGGATAATTAAATCTCTTGGTACTTATTCCTTATGATAAATGCCCCATTATTTGGGCTTTATTTTTTCAGCGACACATTCTCATTTAGTGTTTTTCGACCTTATTTTAATGGATCAAGATATATTTTTATCAATAATTTATTTACGAAATTTCATCAAAATCTGCTCCATCTTGAGCCTCTTTACACTGCAATGGGGGTTTTCTCGTCCTTTCAAACATTTGCATTGCATTTTAGCACATGCACAACATTGTTTTTTAAAGTGCAAGACACGTCAGAAAAAAAACCTTTACAATCTAGGTCATCTTACCGACTGGCCATAATAACTGAATTGTGTGTATTCAAAGAGAATGCGATGACGATTTTCCTCCCAAGCTCTCTTCTCCCTTCTCTTTAATATCGCTTCTTCACTCATTCTCATTCTCTTTTGCCTTGCAGACTCGACTTTCTCTTCACTTTCCTCTCCATCCTCATCATCTTCTTCATCATCTTCCTCTTCTTCTGACTGATAAGTGAAGCACAAAACTAAATTACACAAAATTTCCCAAGAAATATATATCAATAACAGAAAAATATACATATGTGGCGCAAGCATCATGCCTAGTGGCTATATGGTCAATGACTAACATATTAAAATTAAAAATCACAATCTTCTTGCAATAATTTGAAGGTTAAACTTGCACCAAAAGGCTACAGAAAAGTCAACTAGTAAATATGGATTTACGTAAGGGATACATCATACACAAGCTGTATAGAGGAAACAGATTTCCAGACGTCTCCCTGTAAATATTATCCATTAACATAATTATAGACTACTTAGCTGAATACCTCTTCATCACGAAATACATCATCAAAGCCAGGGATGCCTTCATCACTTGTTGGTTGCACGAGAAGCCTAACCTATAAATAAAGAGCCCATAAGAACGCAGCCACAAAATAAGGCAAGTCAGTGTGATGTCCACGAATTGCACCACAAACCTGGCCATTGCTGTAAACATTGCACACATCCGTCGGCCGATGATTGTCAGCCACAAAGAAAACTACATCATCATCCGGCTCCAAGGTTTCAACTATATCAACATTGCCTCCACAATTTATCAAAAGCACATACTTAACCTATCAAATGAAATTAATTTCATTAAATACAGTTAGCAAACACTTCCAATTAAAACCTATGAAAATATTGCTATCGCTAACCTCACTCCGATTTTCGCTGTAAGCATTCTTTAAATCCGTAATTCCTTGAATTGGAACAAGTGTATAAACAACATTGTCACACCTAAACAAGTACTGAAGAATTTTACAGGCACATATTGAATCTATATCAAAGTTGACAAGGAGAAGTAACCTCTGAAAAGGCAAATAATACTTAGAATGAATTAAAAGCATATTTAATAGACAAAAAGAATTTAATTCAAAAACTTAAAAAATTATTAATTGTTGATAGTTCAATGAAAACCAGTTTTTCAATTAAAATGATTACCTCGCCAATGATGACATTGTAGAAGTCTTTTTTTAAATCCTCTATGTACATTATGGATCATAGGAAGAGTTTATAATCCTTAAATGCATTACATTTGTCCGAAAAGAAAGGTTTTGTTAAAACAGGATAAATAACTTCGGTACGTAAACACCCCTTGAACAAACACAACACCGACAACACAGATCACCGATCTTCCCACTGGCGCCAAAACAGATGACTTTTTTCCTCCGCGATGATTACACCAATTACACCATCTACTGGAAAATATTGTATTTGCATGGCGCTGAATTTAAAGGCCAACCTCACGACATGTTTATATACTGTACGAAGGCTTAACGGTTATTGCTATGAATTTTTACACTGTGTTTTTCATCGTAGTTTTTAATTGTAATTTTAAAAGCATCTAAACATTTTGTTAAATCTTTTGTGGTCTAGATATTCAACTAAAATATCCGTTCGTTGGATATAAATCAGTAACTTATTTTTACATCCCTGTTAGTTTCTTTACTATCATTAATTTTTTGATAACATGGAATATTTTTCAATTTTTAATGTATAATATAATAATAGGAACCATATATACCTGTTTGAATTGCGTAGTAATGCGAAGGTGGACGGAGGGGTACCAGTTGTGTGACCGTACCATTTTTCAACTAAATGATATCATTATATTTATTATCATAATGACTTAATAAAGAACTTCACGTGCTTTCTAAAGGGCATTTATCATTTTCACGATGCTAAATGTTGACATTTAAGATGTTTTAATAATTTATATATATTTAATCCAAACAACAACACTAATCAGCCCGAAGGTAAGTTTCTGCGAGCCGCCTGCGGTTTTCGCAAGGTCTAGCACTCGAAAAATCTCACAGCTTGGGTGAAACTGAAGGTCCTGAAGTGTCTCCCGGGTTTGGATCCGGGCCCTCTTACATATATCTGAAACATCTGAAAGAACTTCCTGGTAGGTTACCATGCCGCCTTTAATCTAACTAAAATCATAGAAATAATTAATTGTTTATTTAAATAAATAAAATGGTTATATCTTTAGTAGATCCATCGCCATTGAAAATGGGGATTAGGATAAACCTAGTGATTTTTTAAATTGAAAGGCCTTGATAACAACTGCAACTTTATTGCTTATATAACACTCATGGCGGAAATTTAATTTTTTAAGGCATCTGGTCAATACTGAGCTTGTCGCACAGGTCGCATTGAAGCGTTTTGTTTCTGACGTGGTGACCTTTTTGTTTTTCGTAGAAGTGGTAAACTTTTCTTTCATTCTCTCAAGAATGGTTGATAAGTATTTTTGGTATGTAGTCTTTTTGCTTGATAGATTATTTATTATTTTTTCTCCTAAAATGTTTTTCCTTGGCAATTATTAATTCGTGCGCGGTTGTATTTACCGTACAAATTTCCCACTACATGCAGTCGACAAAAACTGTAACTAGAGTGCTACTTGTGGAAAAGGTTTTAAGGAAAGCAATAATATTTCAATAATACCGTAGATTCAGTTTTAGAGTAATAATATTTGTAAATATTCCGAAAGATAGTGCATTTTTAAGCGCTTTATAATGCCTTTATGCGGAAAATGATTATTTCATTTTATAACTAGCTACCGTTTTACCTTCGCATAACAGTTTTTCTTTGGGCATGGCTTTGGACTTTGGCATATGAACAATATTTAATGGGATGCTGTCTTTCGTGTCTCAAAGTTTTGGGAGGTTACGTAAAAACTTTGGAGGGATATTTCCCCTGTATTATTAAAGATTGGCCAACCTTTTGAAATAGGCTAATCAACCCAATCATGCACACAAATTGCGTCAGTTGAACTTCTATTTGGCGATTAGAAGATAAGGGTAGACCCTAGAAGCAATAAACAAGCTCCCGCGTGCGTCGCCGCAATACGAAACAGCTGTGCAACCCACTTTACCTACTTCGAGATCTCTTTTCAGCCTATCTGGAAAGGTTTTATCATTTAAAACAAAAAAGATGTTCCCTCTGGTGACAGAAAGAGCGTCTATAGCGAATGATAACGAGGTTGATGAGGCATCGCTCATGACCTTGGTAGCTTTAGATCTAATAGTCAGTCTCACTGCGACGTTCCGATCTCCACAAGTCTGAGCGAAGATGGCAAGGAAATACGACCATATCGTCGTTGGAGCCGGGATAGAGGGATCATGGACGGCATATCACCTGACTAAATTGGGATTGAAGGTCCTCCTTCTAGAGCAGGTAAGTCGCATTACAATGATTTCCTCTCCGACGAAAATTTAAATAAAAAAGTTTTCCTCGTAAGTAAACCCGGAGCCCCACCCCAAAAAAAAAATTGCCCCACTCCTCAATTTTCGCGCCGGGATTTTGATCTAAAATATTTCACACCCAAAAAATTATCTTAGCTTGTGCCGATCTGTTCCCTCCTTGAAGTTTACCCTGCCGCACACACGAGGGAGTTCTCACGGCCAGACGCGGATCACTCGCCACGGCTACGTGGAAGACTTCCACGCCGCTCTCATGGAAGAAGCGTACCGAAAATGGAGCGAGCTGGAGAGAGAAGCAGCTGAGACGCTCTTTGTGTGAGTTATAACAATGGAGATTCTTGTCACCTGCTCCCTCTCCCACTTCAGGGTCACTAACTCACTCGACTCATTGTTACCGCACGGCCAGCTGTTGCCTTCCGCAAAACCGGCTACTCCCGGCCAGCGGCCCGGGGCTTAGTGGAAGTGCCGGCGAGTAGTCATCTTCGCACGTGCAGGCGGCGGAAAATATGTCGACTGCAGTTTTGTTTTTCAATTTTCCAAAAAAAACTCCCAGAGCAAGTGTGATTAAAAAAAATTATAGATTCTCCCAGATCCCAATATGATAAAAAAATATACCTTATCATTTCGGCAACTTTTCATTTCATTGACTAATTAATATTTTTTTACGTCAGTGAAATTTTTTCACTCTTATTAAGCTCTTGCTCGTATTAATTACGAGTCCTTGGGAAAATCAACTCCCAAGCGTTTGACCAAGAAAGTTGCAATTCCCGTTCAATTATGAGAAACATAAATTCCATTTCATCTAAAGATTTTTCCCCATTTTTAAATGTTTCATGTTTTAAAAGGAGGAAAGGACAGGGTATATTACCGGCTCCAAGGTTTTCGGATTTTTCCATTTCGCCATGCTATGTAACGATGATAAATTAACTCGTCCGATTAAAATTTAGCATCTTCCATAAAAGCGGTTGTTCATTTTTTTCTCTAAGCCTAAAATTCCCAGAAAAGTCAACTCTAGCTAATCTATCTTGATCCTACCCTTGCTATATACGAAATACATTTGATCCACTATTTTAAAAAACCTTGTTCAATTTACAAACCCACCTATTGGTTAAGTCTTAATAATGTTTACTTTAATCACTCAACCCAAAAAGACAATATCACTATCGCGCAAACTGTAAACTCTATGTTAATTAAATTACAATAAAAATGAATAGTTAGTGTCTTCTAGGCAATAAATGTTACGCCTTGAAAAAATTTCTTGCAAGGAATTTCCTTCGATGAAAAAAAACGTAAGGCAAGACTATGCATGTACAAACGAAACTAAAAAGTTGCCTGCTCAATCAATACAGTACCTTAGGTTTCCCGGAATCTCAGTCGGTAACGTTAGAAAGACTATCGATTCCTGGGAGTTTAAATGTTAAATACCTTGCGCGAGGGACATTTAAATCCCAAGCCGGAGCGGAATGCTTAAGGGGAAGACAAAATCCTGCTTGGGACAGTCAAAATCCGGAAAATCCTGTGGTGAGCTAATAACCGAAAGGAGTGTTGGAGAAGGGAAGATATTATCTCCCTCTCCTATGACCTGGACCCGTAACGGAGAGGAGGGAGGGGTGAAGGGAGGGGGGGGAGGTGGTTTCCACCCGACCCCACTCTCCCGAAGTGTATCCGTTACCGAGGCTGAGTAGTTCAGTTCTAAGATACGTCCATAGCAACATTATAGTCAATATGGCCGCAAACCAAGTCAATCAGTACACAAGAAGAAACTCTGGGATGAATTTCGTTGACAATTTACGTCAAGTACTTCGACGGAAATCTGTGCAGTCTTTTAAACATAACAAAAGGGAAAAAACGTATATAAACACAAAAAACAGAGTATTATTTATGGTGATTTGAAAATCCAACCAATACAGATGATGAATATAGAATTATTTTATTCGATATGCGCGGTGGTGTGTTTTTTTGTCCTCGCACCCTTCCTCGTTAAGTTCGTAGCCGACTAAGAAGCTGCGGACCTTTTGAAAACCTACCTCTAGTGCATGCATTTCCATCTTACGCCGCGGGAGTGATAATTTACAACTCCAAGCGGCTAGATTTGTAAAATTTTCAAAAACTATGGACCCCGCCCTTTAATCCAAATTAGAATGGGAAATTAAAAAAAACGACCTCGGTTAGATCTCGTGGAAAAAATTAAGGTCTCGTGTTCCATAGTAGGAACTTGCAATGTCACGCATGGTAAAAAAATAAGAGATACAAAATGATACAAAGGATAGATTCAACCGTACATTCCTCCGTGAAATATACGCGGATGGAACAGAATGCATATTAAACATATTCACAAAGAAGTATATTCATTTGCGCACACTTTTTGGCCTCTTAAAATCCCAACATCTACAAATAAATAAGAATTGAAAAGTTATTCCCAAAATCTTGTGCGCTGTGTCTTCGGTTCTCCATCCCCCCCCAAAAAGGCACTCTCCTATCTTCGAATAGTCACATTCAAACCCTCTCAGTAGAGTGTTTCAAAAGTATCCAAACTTCATTGAGTTATCCCCCCCTTTCCGGCTCCTGCCTGTGAAAGGGGTTCAGAAGCTGAGGGGTACAAGCGACAAAGTGAAAAAAATAATGAACAATTATAGCTTATTAATGAATACGCGAATGTTTCAACGATATGCTGGATAAAGAGGGCTGCCAAAATTAAATGGCTTGGAAATAAGAAAAACCATTTGGTATAGTGAAAGTGAAACAAGGCCAAAGTTAACATTTGAAGGACTAATTTAAACACAAAATATTATTGGAGAAGAAAAATTGTCTACGCTAATGACATTATCCTCCTCCGATGAAATGGTATTCTTCTTTTCTGTGGGCATTTTCTCGCTCTTTATACCAATTATCCACGGTTGAAATAAGTTGGTATTAATGTGGTAAAATAATATATCTTACCGTAACATAAAATTCCTTGTGACACAATATATATGTCAACCACGATCAATCTATCAATGTCAATCTATCTGTAAACCACGAAACAATCACTTTTGTGCAATAAAAGATAAATACTATCAATGGACGATTACAACTTACCTAACACAATACTAAAGTCCGATGTACTTATGTCAACTAGCAAAGAATGCCTAGTTCAGCTTGACTCATCATTATTTTCCCGTTCTGGAATTTGTTTTTTTTGGCATCCATTTAAAGTCAGCGTATCATCAAATCGAAACTCAAGCGCACTTGCCCGTAAACTTGTATGCACTTCAAGGAAATAATAAATCTCTCAGAAAAGAACGATCGAGAGGTAATTAATTATTATTGAGATACGGAAATTTCCTCTTCTTAATCTGCATGGCGAGAGAGACGCAAATACGAGGAGAGTTCAAAAAGTAAGAACCTCTTTTTTATAAAAAAAACTTCACACATGGTATTTTTGTTTGCATTTCTTTTTACATTAAATAGCATACCTTCAACTATTTGTCGACATAATTTCCGCCGTTTTTGAGGCACTGGAGACCAGTTTGTTAATACCCTCTTCGTCGCCGCCAATGGTAACAAACACTGCTGCATGGCGCGCAAAAAAATTTAAAAACTCCGCGGCGTTTTGAAGTTTTTTTTTGGGCGCAATCAAAATTTCGGGAAACATCGCATAGTGAGGAAATCGTGAAATGCCGTTTCTCATCAATTTTCCTGGCCAAATCTTTATCAACAAAAGAAGGCCGCCCACTCCTTTGTTCATCATGCACATTACGCTCGACATTAGTTGAACTGCCATACGCATTTCCTAAACATTCCATCACTCAATGCACTGTCACCGTAAATTTCCACCATCTGCCGATGAATTTCAATGGGTTTTCAGCCTACTTGCATTCAGAAATTGGATAACAGACCGTATTTCATTTGCGAGGACATTCTAAGCTAAAAATTGCAAACAATCGAAACAGATACAAGGGCCACATGAACGGTGGAAACTATGTCAAAAGTAGTTTCAACTCTTTCATGAAAAAATGAATTCAAACAAAAATACCGTGTGTGAAGTTTTTCTTTTCAAGAATGGTACTTACTTTTAAAATACACGTACCATCACTGTTATGTTATAATCATACCTAATTCCATAACATGATAACGTTATCATTGCCATTACATAATGTGATAATGAAATCATTATTACCTTTATCATTGTGTAACATGTATACGGTAAATGTATCTGGTCCTGGAATTATATGGAGTGTGTTTTTTAAATACCTATCTATAGATTTATGTCTATAATTGTACACAGTTACAATAAGCAAATGTGATGGTCCCACATTAAAACACTATTGAGGAAGGCAACAGAAACTCACCAATTAATTCTCCCATGAAATCAAGATGATAGAAACATGATAATGAATTCTGGAAAGTATGGGACTCAGTCCACAGGGGCAGGTGTTGTGCCTGGCAGTGGCAGAGACCATACCTCCACTAGTGAAGCACAGCTGTCATTGACATATGAAATCCTTTCACAGCTGAATTGACAGCAGCAAAAAAGGAGCCTGAACTGCAAATGTCAGAATAGGGACTTGGAATATTAAACTGATATTGAGGACAGGGAAGTTAGATAACATCAAACAAGAAATGGAGTGAGGAAATATTGATATGTTAGGACAGTGAGAGGTAAGATGAAAAGATAGTGGGGAGTATTGGAGTGATGGTTTCAGATTGAAAAGCATTCGAGGGGAAGAGAGCCATGGAGGTGAGGTAATACTACTCAGCAATTAATGAATACAGCAGCAATGAATTGATCAGAGAGACTCTTTACTTATATATGTATAAAAAAAGATAGGTAAATAGTTTAACCCTTTATGTGCCAACGTCGCTGTGAGCGATGCCGTAATAATTTCCCA
>LYUA01003094.1:63740-78185 GCA_002093875.1 Calopteryx splendens
CTCCATTCCCAAAGATTGCCACAAAAGGTGTACTTTCCTGATAAAAAAGTTACATTTCAAACACCAGTCAATCGATATTAAAAATATTTTACAGCTAAAACAATCTGGAGTTTCATTCTAGCAAAAAATATGCATATACCCTCAGCAATGATTTATTCATTATTATTTACGATTTATTATTATGATAATAATGGCATCTGATCTATTCCCAAAAATTATAGACTTTTTAAAAATGTTTTTGCATCATTTTGTAAGATAAAGGCACACCATTCATTTAATTATCAATGAAAGGGAATTAAATTAATAATTAAATATTTTATTCCAGTGATCCTGAAGTTACGTTTGACCATGTAGAGGAATAAAAATGGTTTTTTTCAATACTCCTTTGTCAATTGTTACTATTTTTGAGCCATTATCTATAGAAGCTGCAGAACACTTATGTTTTTAATGAATTATTTAAAAACTTGATTAGAAAAAAATGCTCTGGAACAATATTTTTAGAGTATAAAATTTTAGATATAATTTATTTAAATGAGCTTTTTAATCAAGTAGGGCATTAATTTCTTTAAGTAGGTATCTTTTAATAGGCCATGAGCTATTTAGTTCTTCACCTTTTAAATAGCTGTAGAAATATATTCATTTAAAAAAAAATGTTTGTAGGAGGGTTAGCGAAAATTTTATACAAGTATTGTATGCAATTCAATAATTGTAATAACTATAGTACTCATGCATAATAGCATGTGTAATTATGCATTGTGTTCAAGTCATATTCTGCCTACAGCAAAGTTGGTTGTTCCTTGAAATTGCATGCTCTAAGTGAGCCCCAAAAGATGCATTTATAGAAGGAAGAAAATGAAGTAAAAAGCAAGATTTGAACAAGTTGTTGATATAGAAATGCCCAAAAAAGAATCCAAAGCACAGAAGTTTGTGCCAAATAAAGAATCAGATGTGGACAGGCTCGTAGAGATTTTTAAATAAAAAGTCAGAGATATTGAAAATAAAAAAGCAAGTTCAGTTGTTAATCATTCCTGTTTCCTGGCATGGACCAGGAAATATAAAAGAAAAATTAATTGGGCCATACTATTCTGTTCTTGAAGCTCAAACACCTTTTAAGGAGAAGAGACTTTGACTTGAAATAGACCATATACATGGAAAGAAACTGAGACCTGAAATCACAAATTTGATGACGAAAATCTCTGACAATGATGACCAATCTAGAAGTATGTCCAGTATGAAAGATGCTGTAAGCATACGAAAAAACAAAATGAGGGGCAATAACCTATTTTTGGTAACTTGCATGATTTATTGTCAACTTTTTAAGTGAAGCATCCTGCTGTTATATTGGGGTTTGCCAAATTTTGTCCCTCATGGCCAAAGTGGTGTACTTTAGTAGGTTCCAGTGACAATCACTCATGTGTGTATGCAAAGTACACCAAAATGTTAACCTACTTATTCAAGCCTCGCACATTGAAGAAACTTACGAGGAGCTTACAAAGTAGTGTTACCTTGAGTAGAAATTAAGAGAGGATGTATGCTGAGACACTAAAAAAAATATAAATATGCACGTTTAAATCAAGAATTATACAATATTTTTCTCCTGGATTTCTAATTTTTGGGAATATATAAAATTAATTGATTGTATTATAATTTAGTCAAAACGGAAAATGCTAATTTGTAAACATATAGTGAAACTGCCTCATATTAAGAAAAGCATTGTGAAAGAATTTTTCTATTCTACATCTTCCTTGACAATATTACAAATATGAGGATTAAATAACACATGGATAATTATAAGATAATTTAAGAAGTGCATGCTATTACTCTCATTAATTTAGTTGTAAAACATTTCAATACATATTTATAGGTTAGAGTAGAAATATAATGTTCTGCACCTTAATTGGAGAATTACATAAAGAGCCAGTAAGTTAACTACCCAAGTAAGTCTCAGCAGAGAAATGAAAGGCAAAAATGAGAGTAGGTGAAATTGGATAGGATATTGAAATATGATACAATTGCAAATCTGGCAATATTGGTAATTTTGAAGTCTATTACATACAATATCACATACATTGTACACATAAGGTGGTTCATCATGGATGAGGTTAGCATTGAATGGATGCATGAATATACATGGTCATCCTGGGAAATCACAGTTGGTACAGGGCAAGAAACTGGCTCCTCTACCCTGATGTGTGCATTAACCCATATAATTAAACACAGCAAATATCTACTTCTAAAAATATTAGACTGATAATATAAAAAAGTAAATATACGTCAAAATGAAAAAAATAGGCTCTCAGTTTCAGCTTGAAACCAATAATGCTAATGAGTTTTTCGAGCACAAAGTTTATAAATATTACTTTGCAGTTAAACTTTTCTATATTTATTTATCCTATGATCAGTGGATAAATAAAATATTATTATTAACAACTATTTTTATTTATCACCAGAGAGAAGAAACTCTTTCATTAAGTAGAGTCCAGAGATGAATAAAAGAAAATATGTACACTTAAGTTAAGTTTTCAATATCTTTTTAACTTATTTGCTAGGTACCTAGGTTCTTAAACTTTGCTTAAGTTGTGCCACATCCGTTTACATATAAGCTCTATTGGAATAAAATTACTGCTTACAATGGCAGACTTCTTGTAAGATGCACAATAGGCATTCTAAAAATAAAATTTCATCTCATTTATCAACTGAAAGAGTGGATACTTGAGATTCATTAACTTACATGTCAGTATTAACATTTAATAATACAGTAACATTAGGGCAGACTTTCTTACAGAATATATGTTGGCATTAAGTCCAAATTCATATTGCTTCTTAATAAAAAATAATAACATTTGCCATTTCACCTTGGCTTACTTACCATATTGTCTTCTTCATGAATGCTGAACAAATTTAAATGCAATCTTTGTATTCTGATAGACCAAGCAAGTGGTTCATGTACCAAGAATATCCCATATAATATGTCTCATTTTTATTTGGTTTCCTAGTCGCCAATTACACAATGCTCAAGACTGAGGCTGGACCTGTTTGACATTTGAAATAGCAGGCCAATGAGTTTTCCAATAGATTAATTAGTAGAAATTCATGAAGAGAGACAGAACTGAAGTACCTTTTGCTGTTTCATCCGTCCAGATCACACTCTTTGAATGGTCGGCATTCACCCAAGCCTCATCCAATCAAACCACTTCATTTAAATCCACATCTTTAATTTCCCCACCAAGCAAAATGTCCTGTTTCACCATTAAAAGTTTTTTGTTCCCAGAAAAGTTTTTCCATTTAAATCCAACTTTTTAAATCACACTTTTCAGGTTTGTTTGACCACCACCATCACCATAAAAAAGACACACTTCTTTGACTGAATACAACAATTTAGGTAGAGCCGGATACTCCTTCTCATAATAGCTGCAAATGTGCCTACAGATCGCGTCCTCGTCGAAATTACCAACAGCAGTTTTTGGACTTTTTGTTGGTCTTTTTTTCACCGGTATACGTAATACTGTTGCTGGCTCATCTTCACCATTGTCACCATATTTTTCTTTCAGGATCCTGGACACCAATTTCGAGCATATTCCACACGCTTCAGCAGTTCTTTTCATCACTCTTGCAAGAGGAAGGATGGGGCCGCTGTTTAGTTTTTCCTTTTCAAAATACTCATGTATACTCACAATCATTTTGCGAGTTAGTGAGTGCAGTGTCACACCACGACCACATTTTTTTTTCCACTCAATCCGGTAGTTGGAAACAGAAAAACCGTGGAAGAACACTTCGCTTTAATCTCCCGAAAGTTTTTCTGAGGAGCAGAAGAATAAAATTTCATTTTAAAGCACCTCGAAACTATCCTGGGGAACGGAGGATAAATACCTCGAAAGCAACCAAAATTTTCAGAAAAAACATGTCACAGAGGGAACACACTCATGAAGAGTCAATGAAATGTGAAGGGTGACTTTCTCTATATCATCGGAAGATTTAATGATGGTGTGGGGTCAAATGGGACTCAGTCACTGGCTATGAACTGGTTTGGGTTTGGTGTTTGACCTCCTCCACCACTTTCACATCTGTCATCAGATTTCTTTCGCCAAGCCGACTCAAAGGTCTTTGGGTTTGGAGTATTGACTGCAGCTGGATTCCTCAAATATATAAGCAGATCTAGGTGAATCTAGTAACAAAGAGGTGAATAACCTTAAAAATTTCAAGGAAGACTGCCTGCGAACTAAACGGGCACACACAATTGTACTTTATGGATTTAAAATGAACCCACTGGACCTCAAAAAAATTGCTTATCCTCCAAGGATATAAATTATAAACACACATGTATGCTTTCATGTAATGTTTATTAAAATAAAAACAAAAGTATATACAATCATGTGGACGTCAGACATGTTTACAAATTGCTCATTCCAACGTCCAAGGCCACATGTAGCTAATCCACAGAATACTGCTCTGAATAGTTTCCTCCAAGCTATAAAATGTTCATTCAATGGCAATTTGTGGTGTTGTAATACGAATATTTTCAAATATTCAACAATCAAAAATGGCCTGGCCTTTTTCGACCAGTGTACTTAGTATCAGCTCTTGTTGTCCTTCCCTGTCGTCGCCTCCTCTCCTTCTTCTCTAATATCCATGCCCTAGAATTCTTTAGTGGTTTTCCTCTAGCTCTCTTTACTCTTTCTCTGCAAAATTGAAACAGTGCAGTGTCACTTACATGTAGAGGTGGAAATTGTGAATTTTTCTAAAAACACCTCACAAAAGAAATGAAGCCCTCTGATATAAATCACTTAAAAAAATAATTTATTTAAAATTAACAGGCAAAAACTCATGGACTGGGAATTAAATTTCTGGATAATATACCAATAAAATGTCTGCATTCGTGTTCCATTCAAAGCCCAGGCTTATCTCATTGTGTACAAATGAAAACTAAAACCCTGTAAATAATTCTATGGAACTAGCAGAGTAAGGACAACTTTGCAAAATAGCGAATGAATAGAACCTTTTGTCTGTGAACTGCGCATGCCTCCCAACTTCAGAAGCTGAATTTGCATCCATCAAGGCTTGAGGCATAATCTGTGGGCCACCTGTCATCAAGACGAGAAAAAACTTTTTTGCCTTGGTACTATTTGGATAGTCCACCAGCACACCTCCCTGGAATCCTGATCTCATGGCCTGTGTGGTGACCAACTCAATTTGATCACTGTTCTCAGGATAAAACTGGAATACTGCTCGAGCACTGCGACTCTGAAAGGAATTTCAAAGATGACATACATAGAAGCTAAATCATTATTACTACAGTGGAGAAAATAATTCCTGTATCTATAACGATTAATATCACTCGTATAATTGAAGTATGTGTCCTTCATTTGCTTGATAAAGAATTATCAATTGAATTGAATTGACAGCCCCGAACTAGTGGTAACATGAAAACTAATACTGCCCGAAATAGATGCATTTTAAGTAATTAAATTCAAAATGTGATTAGAGGGTATAGATATAAAGAATGAGGGAAATTGAAATTAAAGAAATGGGAGGAATTGTAGCTCACGCAATCTTTTTATATTTTAGCTTTGTGATTAGTTTTGTATTGAAGAGATTTGGCAGACCTAAATCTTTAATCTTGAAGCTTGCTTAATAATATACGTACATTCATAAACAAATTTCTCGCAATATTTTAAAAACAGAATGGGAACATTTCTCCATTATGAAATTTCTCCGTGCTAATTTATTTCACTTTTGAAAATATTTGAAGTGCACAATTGGTTTATCATCTTAGTCTAAAACTTATTCCAATTCTCCTATAAACCTCAACTCTCCTTGCCTTCTTTTTTCCATGTTCTGAAATCTAACTTTTTAGCCCATGGTTTTGTTCACGATCAGTATCTTCCTGTCTATCAATTATTTCATTTTTCTTTTTCAACAATACCATATTATTCATCAAGTTACATTTTTTCAATGCCAACATTCCCATTTATTCAATACTCATTGAAATGGTCGGCAAAGAATTAGCATCTACAAACCTTTAGTTTACAAATAGTGTAAATTCCAACCCATTATCATGGTTGAAAGTAATTTAAAAAAGCAAAAAATAAAACCACTGCACTAATATAAAAAATTAGTATTCTTCCTTTGGAGGTAATTGAGAAATGTTATCACTCAAAGAACTGACTTACCTGATTTCAATACAACTCACTCATTTGATCACTAAATACTTTCTGTAACTTAACTTCTAGCATGAAAACTTACCAAGCACGCGTAGAGAGAGGTGAAAAAGCAGCTCAGTCGTTTTGCTGGCCGATGTGATGACTTATCTGCATTGCATAACCACTGCAATGCACTCACGCTGACCGCACCATCAAAAGCTCCGGCTCGGAATGGCACACCCTGACCAAGATCACCCAACAACAGGTCACCTTCCACTTCTCTATCGTTTGCAACATCTACAGAAAAAGTCACACCAATATATACTAAGAGAATAAAAACCATTTGCACATGGCACATGTAGAACATACCATTTGAACAATGTCACTGTATATATATTTCTATTTAACACACACATGCAGTTGAATTTCTTTATCCATTGTTTATGTTGTGCCCCGCGGAGGGCCTGTGGATTGAAGGTGGAATAACAACTTGACCTTTCCACTTTTGATTCAAGTATTTCCGACTAAGGAGAAAACAGGTGGAAACGACAGTGTGGTTATTCAGTGCGAAAAACCTTAAAAACACTTTGAGTTCCGGAGTTAAATATAGACCCCTATTCCCCCTCTTTGCTCGAGGGAGGGAAGGATGGAAAGCAAGCAAACATGATGGTCACTATAAAAGGACTGAAGGTTCGGGGCTCGACACACACTATTTTGCTCTTGCGCAAGCAGTCCTTCAAGAGGCGGTCGTGTTGTTGCTCTGCATCTTGCGCGGATATCACAAACCTCTCTGTTATATATAATCACGTCTTTCCGCCTGCGTCTGACGAGTATCTCCCTTCAGGCGATACCACCTCGCTTCCCTGACTGTTCTGGTCCCCCTATCGTGGCCACTCTGAGAAATCCAAGGTAAAGGTCTTTTCCCTTTATCTAAACGCACCCTCTGTGTATGATTATTGATTCCCCACACCAAGGGCAAGAACCCACGGTAAATACGTGCACCAACCCCCTTCTTCCCGAAGCAGGGGGGCACACAAAGCATTTACATCTGCTGGCAATTTTGTGAAATTGGGAGTAAGACAAGGTATTCCTTTATCACCCATGCTTTTTAACACATGTAGAAAGGAGAAGCATGAGGCCATGGAGAATTTAAGGAAAAGATTAAATGATTGCATCGGACAGGAAAAGTGAAAACATTCTCAGGAAGTAAGAAAACAAAATCTAACAGAAATATGGCATTATTAATAAAACCACAAAATATTCAGGCAAGATTAAAAGAATACGTGGAAGAACTACCTTTATGGTTTAAAAACAAGGAAGAGTCTTTATGGGCTCATTCGTATCATTACAAGGGAGAAAATTTTACAGAGGACTTCTTTTGATTAGCTTTAACTCTAATTCAAAAAAAAAGTAAAAAGAGCAGTACGTGAGTGCTACAGGACCATAGGTATGATTTTTCCATGCTGCAATGGAAGTACTTAGGATTATCAACAGAAGGATGGAGAAAATGGCAAATGATTACTTAAGGGATGGTCAGTTTGGGTTGAAAAAGGGTAGAGGTGTGCAAGGTGTCAGAGCAGAAATGAGAGCACACTATATAAAGGAATATATATATGTAAATAGTACACAACAAACATAGAGATACTTGTATTTTCTTTAGAATCTCAAGGTGTTAGACAGAATTCATTGGGAATAGTTATTGAATGATGATCAAGTTGTAGTCAGCCTGTGGGCCAAGGGATTGCAATCATTTCTGAATGTATCACAGAATCAGTGTGATAAGTAATGGTGGTCAATGACTTTTAGCACAGGAGAGGCTGTAGGGTGTTTGGGGGAGGAGGGTGGGTAGAAAGTTAAAAGGTACCCATAGAAGGAAGGTAAGAATTTCAATTTTACAAGGGGTGTCCCATAAAGGGTGAAAATACATTTTTTATCCACATAATTTATTGTGTACAAATTTAATTTTGTTATGTTGCTCAGTTAATGTGTAATGTCTAAGTAGCACAGTTTTTTTTATTGATTTGACCCTAGTATTGTGGTGGCAGCAGCCATTGCAACTTGAAACATGCTCAGTTTGCCTATGCAATATGCTGCATTGAAATTTTGCCTACTCCTGAACAAATCGTCAGCCGAGGCCTATGTATTACTACATAAGGCTTATTGTGAGTCCATTCTTCCCTAGAGCATAGCTAGAGGATGTTTTAAAATGTTTCAGGAGGGGAGACAATATATTTCAAAGGAAGGTGGACCTGGAGCTCCAGTCACTGCCTTCACAGAAATAAACATCAACACCACTAATGCCATTGTGAAAAAAGATGGGAAAAAGTACTTTATCTCTTTTCTGACAGTATTTCTGGTAGTTTTTTTTACTCTTTTAAATGCCGAAGGGGGCCATTCACACTCTGCAGCAGTGGTATGAATTGTGTACACAATATGCAAAAGATTAACAGATTCAGGCAAAATATTTACCAAATTATTGCCATATTTAGTTAAGATATACCAAAGCCAGTAATGCGTTCAAAAAAGTCAGCCCATTTATAGGTACAAAACATTAAGCTTCTGCTGGAGTTTGGAGACATTTAACCATAAAAAATTGACAGAAAACCTTAGCTCAAATAAAACCTCAACATGTGAATTACTACATAATGAGAAGCAGTCATCAGTAACTGTAAAAATTACACCACACACCTCTATTGCAATGGCTTTTTTTTTTTCACAATAACAAGTGATCACACTGCACAAGGTATTAGCGAGGCTATTTCTGTAAATTAAACAAATTAAATTAGTTCAACACAGATACAGACAGATTGATTGCTCAAATTGACAATGCAGCCATCATGAATGGCCAAAATAATTGTGTCCAAATTCAAGTAAAATCAATCAATGAAAACGCTTACTTAGATCATTGTTATGCTAAAAGATAAAATTTAATTATAGATTGGTGATCAACAATTAGAAAGTGAACATTATTTTTGAATTATGGAAGTTTTTTGTTAACTGTTTTAAAAATCAACAAAAAGGACAGCCATTCTTGATGAAGTCATGAAAACGTATCTGCTCAAGAGTTTCTCCACCAGATAAAATTTTGAAACTTGAAGCATAAGTACTTTTTTTGTACATTATGATGACATTTTGGTGTGCCTTGATTGTATATTAGATAACAAAAATAATTATTATAACACATATCACAAGGATGAAAAATTCTTTAGCTGACACCTACTTAAACTTCCGGTGACAGTTAAAAAAAAGTTTCTTCTGCATAAAAAAAATTAATTGCGTTAAGGCACATAAATATGTCAACAAGTTTAAATCATCATGTCTGCACATAATAAACTAACTCAATCTTGAACATTAATGGCAAGTAGAATATGAAAATGAAACATCAAAGTATCAAGAGCAGGCTTACTCCTGTGCAACCAAACTGCCATTAGACTGTAATATAGGTGCAATGAGCTTTTGAATCTCCAGGGCATTGGATATTTTATCATCAGCCCAAACTCCCTCTGAAATGGTGAGTCCCCCCTCTGTCCTTGTCCCTCTCTCCTGAAATTTCCTAGCTGAGCCGAGGTCATCATGGGCCGAGGCAGAGAGAGCCCACTTACCTCACTCTGAAAAACCCAACCAACATAATACATGCTTGCTTGTGGAGTCCATATTCTATTAAGTCTGTGCAACATGTGTAAATATGTTTCTTCAGGTCTCAAAAAAATATCCTCATTTCCCTTCTAAAAGCTTTATAACCATAGAACTCTAGTTTTATTTACTTAAATTTTATATCACCGGGCTCCATCCCACATCCCTACTTCAAAAGCTGCCACTGGTGAGAGATATGGGTTGAGAATCAATTAGAAGAAAATAAAGATAATAAGGTTCCCAAGAATTAAGAAGCCTAAAATAAACATTAACGATGTGGGGCATAAACCAGAGCAGGTAGAACCTATCTAGGAAGTGTCTTAGATGAGAATAGGCAAAATGGTAGGGAGGTTTAAAGAATGATTGTGTAAGGCAAAGGAAGATGGGGTTGATGTTAATTACCTCGAGTAAAAATGTACAGAAAAAATTAGTGAAAACTTTGATATGAAGAGCAGTATTGCACCATATTGAAAATTGGCCTTTGAGGCAAAAGGATGATCATAGTTTGGAGGGTTTTGAGATGCCGGTGTGGAAGAGGATGGAAAAAGAGAAATGGATCAAAAGGAAAATAAACAAATAAGAACCAGGTTTGGTTGGAGAAGAAAGATATTTGCTGGAAAAATGTCAAAAAAGATAGGAAAAGTGAATGCAGGGTTTACTGAGTGGCAATAGATTTTTGAAGAAGGATACATTGGGTAAGCACGTAGAGGGGGGGGAAAGATTAGGCTTGTTGGATAGAATGAAGTGAGATGGCAAGAATGTGGAAATAAAGAATGGTTTATTGTAGTGCAGGGTGAAATAATGTTAGTGATGTGTTAGTCAAATAGCAGTGGTACCCTTCAAAATCCTACCCTAACTAGTAAAATACGATTAAGTTTCTTTCCTTTGATTCTACATTTCTAATAGACAG
This sequence comes from Calopteryx splendens, assembly GCA_002093875.1. Lineage (NCBI taxonomy): Eukaryota > Metazoa > Arthropoda > Insecta > Odonata > Calopterygidae > Calopteryx > Calopteryx splendens. The sequence goes on from LYUA01003094.1 coordinate 74,424, forward strand.
CTATACCCACCTTGGAATTCAGGATCTTAATCAAGAGTGAATAAGTCATTCCTTTTAGCAAAATGTTTGCCTAGCAAAGTTACAAAATCATCGAACTAATATGAGATATAGAGGTGGAATATCATCAGGCTACCGTTAATGTAGTACATTTTTTTATTCAAAATACAAGGCATGATTTAAATTAAATAATGAGAGAGCTTACTAAGCCTTTTCAAATAATGGGAAATGAATTCAGAGTGGCCAATGATTTAATTCATAACCAGTTTAATATTTAACTTTTGCCACCATAGAGTGATTTAACATTACCTCTGAATAAAAACAGGCAGTAATTCATTTCTAGCATAAACACTAAGGAAGATATCATTCAACTACATAAACCAATGCTTTCCCTATGCCATCAGATTTGTAGATTTCATCTATTTTCATTATATGTTTTTTCATCAAAACTGGGGAGCATACATATCTTTTTTAAATTCACCAAGGATAAGTATGATCTCACGTGGTTTAGATTAAGGATCAAGTACTATTCAAATGAAGGCTCCAAATATCTTTTGAAGGAAACATGATTAACAAATGAACGATTTGGTGCTTTCCCAGCATATACAGTGTTTGAGGTCTTCATGGGTCTTCCACTAGGTCAAGTGGTCCATTGCCAACGTTTCGCTGGCTTACTCTGCCATCACCCTCATGCCATTGAGTACCAGGTCAAAAACTACCGTGTTTGTATAACCTCCAGCTGGGGGTTAAGTGCCTTCTGACTGACATCCAAAGTCTCTCTTTGCTCATCTTTTTGCTTATTTTGTGGAGCACCAGGTTCCATGATTAGCTAGGAGCATATCCTACCAGTATCCATTATTTCTGCTATGAAGCTATGTGTCATCAATGGAAATGCAATGATCCCAGTTGAGCCTGTCTTCTGCTACCACTGATTTCTCGGGATAGCCCAGCCTGATGCAACTCCTGTGTTCTTTTAATCGGGTTACGATGATGCAGCTAGTTTAATCAGTTTCGAAATAAAACTTAGCAAATAATCTTTAGGTGATGTTTTTTTTACTGTGAGTAGCACTTTTATATTTACTAATTTTCTCACATAATCACCACTAGTGTTCAAACACTTGTCATCGTATTGTATATCACCCATCGTATATCACTAATTTCACGTTAGTCCTTTCCTGCAACCACTTTGCCAGACTAACCTCCCATCACCTCCCATCATTGCCTAACTACCTCACCATCATCTTTAAAGTGCTGACCTCCCAGAAATGATTTCAACTGTAAAAACAAGTGAACTTCACTGGCATCTAAGTCCAGGATGTACGGGGGATGGTGAAAAACTTCTCTCCTGAGGTCCTTCTACAGCTTTCTGGTCTGCTTCTTCTCGCACGAGGTTGAGTGTTGCCGTGCTGAAGCACCTCGCTCTTACTCAACAATCAATGCCACTTTATTATATATCACTCTTCGCAGTTTCCACAATATGCAACTGCACTGATTGCTGCTCTACAGGGCATGGAGTCAACCAAGACGAGACCTTAAAGGTCGCAGAACACTGTAACCATGACCTGCTGGGTCAAAAGAGTTTGCTTGCTTGAACTTTCGTGGCTTTGGGGATCCGATGTGATGCCACTTGAGGACTGGTGTTTGTGCTCACGAATGACATGGTAGACTCAAGTTTCATCTCCTGCCACAATGCGATCCAGAATTGCATCGAGTTCAAGTGCATAACGTGCAAATTGGTTGCAGAACCTGACAGGAGAGGGCTACTGAGAAGGAATCAAAAAATTAGCGTTATGCTCTAACAAACGTTTGAACATAGGCAATGATTATGTCGAAAAATTAGTAAATAGGTTTTACACATAATGAAAATCATCACCGAAAGATGACATGCATAGTTTTTATTTTGAAATGTTAGAACTTTCTAGATGACCCCCTTGTAGTAACATAATTTTATCGCTGTCAGTTCTTTCACATGAAGAGTTTTTATAATCCATCGGTTCTTATCATATTGCCCACGGACCCTTAAAAGGTGATTTGAAAGATTTTAGGGGGATCATGGAGTATAATGTGGAAAACATTAGTTTAAGCACTGAGAATAACCAATCAGGCCTCTTAATGAAATGCTCTGAAAACCACCAAATGGCTGGTGCTGGAATATGAGACGTGTAAGACTAAAATAGGTTAGGTTGATGTCTTTTTATCATTCTTATTAATTTGCACTCTCTTGTTACTAAGATTTTACATAAATTACATTTTTTTCTTCAATTTTGCAGGGGTACCCTAATCTTTAAATGTCGAAGATGCTACCTCTCCTTTACTTTTAGCTTCAATGACGTCATTTTTACTGTCATGGATGAGACGGGACACAAAAATCTGCACTGTGCCTTATGTGGAAGAGTTCTTGCCAATGAAAAGCTTCAACCCCTAAGTAAAACAAAATGAGTACCTCACCTCTGATCAACCTAAAAATGATTCTCACAGTATAAATATATTCCATGAGATTGGTGGATTTGAAAAAGTTGGATCTTAATTAAAATAGGGATTTGTCCTAACACATAAGCCTTATCTTGAAGTTTCCTACAAGGCAGCTTATTGCATTGCCAGGCACAAAAAGTCCCATTTAATCAGAGAGACCTTGGTAAAGCCATGGATCCAGGAAATGGTAGACCTGGTTTGTGGTTTGGGACAGAGGAAGAAAACAAAAACCTTATTCAAATGGTGTGATACACTTCAGAATTGTTGACCAGTCTTCTAATAATTTGAAACAAGAAATGAAAGAATTGCTGCCATACCATTTCCATCTACATAAAACTGGACGAGAGAATTGACTTCTCTCAGTGCAGCAAGCCATTGTTTTTCATCTATTATATGCAAGCTGATGCCATAAAGGAAGATTTTATTTTGGGAGTTGCTAATGGAAAGTACGGAGGGCATTAACATTTAGGAAAATGTGAATAGATTCTTTGCAGAGGAAAACTTAAACTGGAATATAAATCTTGGCACTCTGTGCACAGACAGGGCACCTGCCATGCTAGGCAACACATCAGGTTTTGCTCCTTTGGTGAAGACACAGGCACCTCAGGCTATTGTTACTCATGAAAATACATTGGGACCAGAGATTCTGCCAGTAAATCTAAAGGAAGTCTTTCCTGCTAGCGTGAAAGTATTCAATTGCATAAGAACATCCAGTGAAGCAATGTATGCATTTTGAAGAGATGGGAGCAGAATATGAAGTTGTTCTTAACCATAGAGGGTTTCCATAAGGCAAATGCTGAAGAAATTGGTTGAAGCGTGAGCATAAGTTTCATTTTTTTGGGAGGGAAGAAAAAAGTCGCTTTCAAATCAGTTTGACAGTTAAGGAGTTCATTCATGCATTGGCTTACTTGGAAGATATCTTTTTCCACATGAATGAGGAAAGACTTTTAATTTAAGGCCATTAAGTCATCATTATTGATGCTCCCCAAAAAGTAAAAGCTTTTATGGTAAAGGCACCACTGTGGAAGAAAAGGTTTGAGGCATAGAACTATGTAAACTTTCCAATGTTGGAGGAAGTGCTTTCACAGCATGGCAGTCGGAGTGAAAATGCACAGACAACTTTTCTGCTAGCATAATTCTGCATACATTTGGATGCTCAACAGAATTCTTTCAAAGGTATCCCCAGGATAGGTCACCTTAAAGTCCTTAATAGAAATACAATGAAATAAGTTCATAAGTTCAGTATTGGAGAATTCTGGTATGTGCTGACACAGGCCTACCCTCAGATGATAA
>LYUA01003098.1:18209-31194 GCA_002093875.1 Calopteryx splendens
TCCTTGTGATGTTTCGTTTCCACACAATATCGCCGGAATCCTCAGAATTTGCCCATTCAAAGAAATCAGCATGTTACTTGAATGGTCTTATCTCAAATTGTATGGGTGCGCACAGCAATGCTATGATGAAATAATAATAAGTAAATTACATTAACTATCATTAGAAATATATCACGATATTTTTCGAAGATTGCCATAACTATCATCCCCTCCATCAGCAAAGAGAAAATTGTGAAGATTAACAGAAACACACGTGTAAAAAATCATACCAGAATAAATTCGATTAGGCTTCTGTTCGTAATATGAGAAATATTTAATTTAATGTTAATGCAATTTAGGTGCCTCGGAAAGTGTTTCTGCTTTCCATTGAAGATATGCGTCAAACAGTGGAGGCAGAAGAAATTATTGCGCTTTACATAACGAACAATGAGAAGAAAATAAAATGGTTGCTTCTGGCTCCAGTAACTTCACTGTCAAAACTATAATTATTTTCACCATATATATTTTAAAGGACTTACTACTCTCTAAGTACGTCTACATTCCAGTATTTAGTCATATATCATTGCTTTTTACTACTTATCGTTACAAACTTCAAAGAGACAAAAAATACTTCACAATCGAAGTAAATAACTGAAAGTAAAAAATAGTCTGTTCTTAATGATCGAAATGTCTTATCTTAATGCAGATGTAATAAGTTCTAGACCTTCTAGACACACCCCACCCTGATTTTCACAACATGCAAATTTCAGTATAAGCCTAACCGGGCATCGTATTGAACGGGATTTTTATTCAAATCACTTTTCTCTCGTCTCATGAAAAGGCATCTCATTGGACCGAATTTCTTGCTCGAGAGCGATGCATATTCAGGTTCTTCTGGGAATCGAAATAGAGTTCTACGAGTGTCACGAGACTTTTTTAAACTGAATACGAGCTACAGGGGTTCCTCTATTTCACAATGAGGAGGAATATGGCATAACTCTTCAAGATGGTCTATTGCAGGCCATAGACTTTTTGCTAAGGAACCTAGAGAAATTTGCCGTTTTAAAATACCTGGTTCTACAAGGTGACAGGTCACGCTAGGTACCTACATACATTCCAGGGCAACAATTACAATATTTTGTACGACTTTACACATTTATAACTCCACTTCTGAGTTCATACGGTGAGTAACATGTCAGGTGGCAAACATGTCTCCAGTTTCCAAAAAACATGCTATGAAATTCGATGGACCCCTCACCCCGATAGTTACTTCAAAGTTATATATATGTGTAATTACTTACCATTACCCTTCCTCAATTAACTTTTGAGTTAGGTATTCTTTCTTAGGGTACTGGAAATTTTCTTCACACTAGAAAACATTAAAAAATAATATCTCGCTTGGAAGGTGACGAAACAACATTAAGAGCTATTGTACACGTATGAAATTTTTTTAACCGGTACTTTTGAGGTTTTAATTATTACTTTGACACAAAAACACCAAATACATAGATAATTATTTGCTCACTACAGCAAGGTCAAATTTTAATCGATAGCTTAATTATTCAAACCTATACGGTGTGGAATGCCCCAACAACGCAGAAGTGGAGAAGGTAAAATATGTAAATAATCAATCTAAAGATGTACAAAAAAATAGAGAAAATAAATAAGAGATGGTGGTACAATGCAATACTTATACAACACTAGAGAAGTCTAAGCATTTTTTCATTACAGGGGTATCTTTCTTTACTGTGTTTACGACAACAAATAGTTGTTTGACAACTTATCTTAAATATTTCAGCAAGAATGGGATGGGTAGTTCAACCACAAAAATTCATTACTCTTTTTCTGCTTGGCCCGAGTTCCATTAACCAAGTAGCACAGCTGCTCGAATTCTGAATGTGGTTCCCCTGTTGCCGAGTAGCTCCAAATGTTAGGTTGCAAAAGCTACTGATTTTATGCCATACAAGACATATTTCTCTCATTTCCCCCATTTTATAGCTCAAAAACATTGAAAAATTCACAATGCAAAAACCATTAACCTAAACTGGGATCCCTCAATTTTCTCATTGAGAATTTCTCACATATGTATGCACAGCTGTGGGTGTATCTGCTTAAGTTACTATTAATATCTTTGAAAAAGGTTGAATGCCTTCTGTGTTTGAATGTTGCTTTAACCTCATGGACTGGCGCTTTGCGTACCATGATTCGTTTGTGACATTGTATGTACAGCAATTCATAAGGACATTTTTTTCTGTTTAAGGCACTCAAAAATTTGCGTGTAAGTCAGTCACATTGCATAAGTGGTTAAGACAAATGATTTTTGCATTGTGAATTTTTCGCTTTTTCATGCACAGATGTGGGTGACTTCGTTAAAGTTATTTCCAGTTACTTCGATCAAAAAAATGCTGCATGTAAAATGTAAGCTACAGCAGGCAGCAGACTTTCTCAGATTATTGTATTTCCTGATGCCTTTTCTGGAGAACAACATTATGTTTATCTGCATTGAAAAGTTTCAAATCCTTTAAGTTATGTTATTATTTCATTCACTATTATTTTGAAGCAAGAAAAAAATGGATATTTGTACAAATTAATGATTTTTTAGGAGATAATATTCAACAAAATGACATGTAAAATCACTGCAGCAAGAAAAAAAATGAAACAGCATTATCAGCTTGGCTTATTAAAGGGATCAGATTAAAACCATTAGAAAATGAGACCTTCAAGGAAGAGCAAGTTGACATTTAAAGTTGGGAGGGGTTAAATTGGAAAAGGTGGAACAGTTCACATATATTAAAGAAGTATTTTATATGAAAAGTGAAAAAGTACTTAATTAAATAATCACAGTAGTCAACCCGAAGGTTGGTATGATAGGTGAGGGATAGAGCTCACCCAGTACTAAGCCCAACAGTGAGTAAAACTCAACATCAGGGTGGCCAGTTCCTTTCCCTGTACAGCCTGTGGTTTATCAGGGTGACCTGGTACCCAAAATGGTCGAGGTTGGGTGAAGCTGAGGGTGCCCGAAGGCATAACCTGGAATTGAACCTGGTGGGCTCTCCAGTTAGAAGCTAGGCACTCTAACCACAGGACTACCGTGTCCCGACAGAGTAGTAACGACATTAAAAGGACAGCTGCAAAAAATGCAACAGGTAACCTATACAGAGGCAATTGGATAAGCGCCGTTGCTTTTAATGTTGGAGTAGATGGGGGCAAAAAAAGAGAAATGGGTGGAAAGGAAAACAATCGAAGAAATTAAAGGGATTGTTGGGAAAGGTCATGGGAGGATTTCAAGAAAGGCAGGAAAAGTGGATGCAGGATATATTGAGAGGAATTACAGTGCTGAAGAAGTGGAGATATTCAAGTAAGTTATGGGTAAGAAATTGAGGAGGGAAAAAGAAGGCATTTTGGATGGAAGAAAGGGAGATTCAAAATATGTACAACTAAATAACCACTTGAGAGATATGAGTTTTTAGGGTATTTAGTGGCATTGTTAGGTGGTGTGTAGCAGTGCTTAGTCCCAGTGTCCACTAAAAATCTGCTGATGATAATAAGCTTAGGTAAATTATATTTTATGCTTAGTTGACTATTTTCTCACTATAAAAAAAGTTTATCTTGAATGGTAATTTCCTTTCAATGATTATATTTGAAAATTTCTCTCCTACCTTAACAAAAGTTCCTGTCAAGTCCTACCATCTTCATGAACGTAGTAATGTGATAATAATTGCCAACATTGGATGTTTTTTTCCTAAATTTTTCTTGTTGATATGTCTTATTTTCCACAATTACGGTAAATAAAATAATCTCAACAACTGAAGAAAGCAGCACACCCAGGAGTATTGGAAAGTCACTCCACTATTTCTTGAAAAAGGTTACCTTCCCAATTCATGAAGAATTTCAGGCCTTTGATGATAATAATTAAGACTGCAGAGAAATATTAATTTCCAAAAGAGCCTTTTAAGATTTATATTTGGTTATTTGAAAAGTAAAACATTTATTCATGGGGAATAAAATCCATACCTAATCATGATTACAAAATAATTGAATTTTGATTTCTGCTAGCAGGAATCATAAAACGTTTTGTGTATAAACCATAATACACTTCTTACATTTAACAGAATTTAAATAATCTAGAGAGGGAATCCAAAAATTTCAAAAATTTTCAATAATGACTCAAAACAATTATTCTGTAATAACTATCTTCACAATTGTGCAATCATTCATCTACATCAAAGTATCAAAATAACCTACAAGTCACAATAGTATATTATATACACTTGTGGAAGAAACCGAATCAGTCACAATCACAAAATGGCATCTTTTTTTCAATCTGTTCTTTGCTATTTGACATGCAATTTCATGGTAATATGGTTGAGGCTTCAATTAAACAAATCCTTCAAAGTAATAAAACATTTGAAATCAAAATATCAACCCATGCTGATGGCATATGGTTGTAAAAACAACTTTTAAGATTGAAAAAAGATGCCCAACTTCTTCCTAAAGATATCTTTCTATCAGATTTGAACTAATCCCTCCCATTCTCTCCAACACATTTCAACAAGACCTTACAGCTATGTATTTATTTCAAGGATTGTCTGTTGTAAAAAGGTTTCTGCACTTAAAATTATGCTACTTTAATAAATATCCTTTTCTTTCACAAGAATATCAAAAGGATTTTATGTACAACCACCCCTCTCTACATTGGTAAAAATTGAAATCTGTTATCTTTGAAAAGACTTTGTTTTTCTATATTTTTTTACATTTCAAGGAAAAGGAAAACATTGCCTTTTCAAAGAGCTCCTGAAAAAGGCAAAAATATATTTTTATAAACCTTAAATTTAAAACAGTGGCTCTCAATGCAGTATACTTGTGCATAGAATAAGGAAATCCAACAATTCTCAACCTTCATTGCATCCACTCCAGGCTAACATGCAATTTTACAAACACACATACTTTGCATCACTCTTTGAGAGGTAAATATTGAAAGTTAAAAATGACAGAAGAAAGAAGAAACACTATAAATGGGAAAGCAGTAGTGTCTAAACAGAGGTTTTGGATTGTTTGGTTCATTAGCCTCCAAAAATTACAGGTCAATATAAACACATTTACTGCATTTAAGTTAAATTCCCACAAAGAGAGCTGGCAGTGCAATGTTATAAAATTATTAGGCCTAATAAAAATTTTTCCAACACGTTATGAATGGCACTATGTTTTTGGTGTATCAAATCAGCTTTATAAACTGATGAAAGCATAAATGCCTCTATGACAGAATTTTCCAGTTAGGATTATCAAAAATGCCAAAATGAGAAATGTATCATTTAAATATTCCTGATTAATCAAATGTCTGATATCACTAGTAACATGTTACTTAAGTTAAAGCTTACTCATGGATTCACATAGAGAGCTTGGCAGTGTACTTTTCATCAAATCATGTGGGTTAATTAAATTCTTCAACATTAAAGTACAACCTCCACATTTACATTATCTACACTTAAAACATATAAAAATTAACATACAAAACTGGTTTCATCACAATGTTGCACTGAAAATTTTCACTTTTGGTTAGCAAGGAAAGAAGGCAATGGGGAAAACAGTAACATCAAAATAGAATGTTTGGAAACAATAAAAACTTTTGGAAGTTAAACTTTTCACATAATTTTCTCTCTCCTGCATCAGATGAATCCAGATTATAGCACACATAAATAGGCATACTGTTCATGAGCTTAAATATAGTGTTCTCAAACTCACACCCAAATAGAGGCACTCGTGCAACTGTGCTTGACATTCACAAATATATTAACATTCACAGGCTTTCCCACACTGATAATTATCAGTGCAGAACAGGAATTTATGTAACAGTAAAATAGCTATTCACAACTACAACCCACACCAATCACTCAAAAAAATATGTTCACACAAATAAAATATTATTTGTCACATATAACATACACCCTTATCATGCACTTTCTAAATGATCAACAGATTACTGCAGAGAGAGTCACAAGTTTCAGTGTTGACAGGAAGAGATTTCAGTGTTTGTAGTGTGAGCTACTAAGTGGAAGGCTAACTTTAATGGCCTGAGATGGAGAAAGATACAAAGGTCTATCATACCCCTGGACCGGGCAAAATAAGCAGATGAGCATTTAATCACAAAAACTTGCACTCCTATCAGCTTCATTAATATAACTCTGTACCTCCTCTTTTGCAAAGGACTAAAACTCACTTGCATAATACAGATTTTAAAATAATAGAATAATCAAAAAGTATTTTCCCTCTAATACAAGTTGATCCTGTATTAATATAAACTGATTTCATTGAATTTGAAGCAAATAAGAATGCATAATCTGGCACCAAATGAAAAATACTCCATCAGCAATAAATGTAGGAGAAATGTCAAACCCCTAATTCCTCATTACTACAGGCAATGAACGTCTATAACCTAAAACCAAGAGCATTGTGCAATTAAATCACATATATGAATTCCAAACCTATGAATTTCAAGCTGGCACAGTCCTTAAAACTCTTTTGACACATTTATACAGGTATAAAAAGCCAATAACAAACAAATTTCATCATTATGATGTTCACCAGGCCTTAAAGCAACATAAATTACACCAATCCCCACATTTCAGTGAGACAAGGCACAAGAGCTAAACTAGCTTAGAGTAAGCTATGGTTAGGAAAAATGCCACTGATCCATATGAAATCACTCTCAAAATTGGATAAAGTGTGCAAAATGTTTCAATGTCAATTACATCCATACAGTATGAATGCCTGATGAATTGTGATTCAGGTGAGTGATTATTTAAGGCAATATATAAATTCAATATGTTCCAGAATAGTTGATACTTCTTTTTCTATCTACATATAAGCCTTTTAGCAAGTTACCATCTATCCCATCACAGTCTCTAAAAAATTGCAAAAAATGTCAGTCCCCTAAAACAGTAGCTATTATGTTCTGTCATTTGAAAAATCTTTTATGAATCCTAGTACAAAGCATTCCCAAATGAAAACAGAAGCATTTCCCAACCATTTCCAAAGAATCCCATGCCATTTCAAATACTTTAAAACACTCAACACTTTCCATAACAACCCATACCTAAGTACAAGATCTGTATGCAGTTCATGTTCTATGCTTGTAATACTATTCTCTCAAAAAAGTCTCACAATTAAGCAACAGAAAGCATGTGTGTATATGTGTATATACACACATACATACATACAAACACACAACTAATTTCAAAAGAGTTAATCAACTCTTTAAACAATGATATAGTCATCTTGGTTCTAGGTTATGTTCATCTTATTAGAGGAAAAATCAGGAATATACAAAAAAAAAATTATCACTTACTGTGTCTATCTTGAAAGTACAGTGCTCCATCTGCAAGGCATTCATGAGTCAGGAAATGTGAAGAGCTTCAGATCAAATATAGATTAATTTTGTGAGAAATTTAAGGAAGACAACATTTTGAACATTAACTGATGAATTAACTCACAATACAGCAAGAGAAACATGAATTCAGTGCCCTTGCCGAAAACCCAATGAACGTAAAGATGATAAATACGCAGATATACCATATATTATATTGAGAACCAACACTTCATCATATGCACGCTATCTGATAAGACAATTTCTCCCTCTTTCGCACTGCTTTTGTAACATTTAATATGAGATATTTTAATTCTTCTCATTTGTACAACTTTAAAATGTACATTATGAAGGTAGTTATGGCTTTAAATCAACAGCAAGTTTTACTTTGGGGAGTGGACAAACTACTAAAAGATATTTAAAGGTAGGATGAAGTCATGTGGCCAAAATGAATAAAAAATAAGTAAAAATCATTTCAATTAAATCTCAATCTCTAATCAAAAACATTATTGCACCTGCATAAACACTACGAAAGTTGATTTTAATTATCCCCATTACCCTCTTTGTACTTGCACATCAGCAATTGTAAAAGCTGAAAGCATCATGATAATGCAAATTAAAGAGCCATCATTTGATTATAACTTTAAGCACTTTTTAAATCCAGAATAACATCTCAATGATAATCCAAAGTCTTGAAGCTGATTCTTTTAAGAATGAAAAGCAAACATTAATTTAGCTTTGGCAGAAAGTAGCTTACCAAATACTCTGATCTAATTGAAATTGCTTTACTAAAATTTAGGCAAGAATGCATATTAATAGCTAGTAGCTGCTTGCACAGGCAAAACCAAATTGATAACAGCATATAACAAGAGATAAGACTGGAAGTAATCTCCTGAAATATCAGGATTCACAAAAACAGTAGTTCACTTTGAATTGAACACACCTGTTTTTGATAATTTTCTTAAAATTTTACACAATTCAAATATCTAGAAAACCATCATCCTAAATCATGCAAATAAAATGGGAGACGAAGAATTATTATAAAAATAATCCATTAAAAAAATAATAGCTCCACTTACAGAAAAAATGTTAACAGCCTATCATTAAAAAAAACAACTAAGATGCCTCAAACAAAAAAATTGATAAAAGGCCACATGAGAAAATAGCCTGAACATTGCAAGATCCAAGTTGAATTATGAAGAAATAAAAAATCTTGATGTCAAAAGAAATGCTAATCGTAGATTCCTTTTAAGGATGAGAATCCACACTATCCTTCAACGGGATGAACTATGTCGTTACACTACAACTTTTATAGCAGCATTATCTTTAGCTCACAGACTGAAATAATTCCTGCTTAAGAAATCATATGCATGACTGACAGCCATTGGTTTACATAAATACAAATTTTCATCACTCACAGTTATACCTCAAGAGAACACACTACTGGCTGCAGACTATAAAAAGTAGCTGGGGCTCACTCACAACAAAACTTGAGAATTATGCATGAAATTCTTTTCATTTTAACTTCTTCAACTTGGATCTTGAGGATCATTTATTGGAAAAATTTCGTGAACCCTTTCCTCTGATAATTTTAATATTATTGTCAAGTTACTTCTTAATTAGGGGCCAGAAAATCCCTCGTAAATAAAACATTTTTGATTAGATATATAATGTTTCTTTGGATAGAAAAATAAATGATCCTCAACTTGCAATGCAAGCAAATTTTGATTTTTCTCCCCATGAAGGCTGAGCCAGATTGACTAAGTACCTGAGATAAGGCCATCACTATTACAAGGTTATGTTAGAGATGGATTTAAAGCTTGTAGTTAAATGAACATCATGGTAACCTTTCAAGCATGGCTTAAAAATTTGCATCTTTCAACAAATTCAAATCTTTCAAGGAACAAACTAATTATGAAATGCAATTATAGCAAAACTTGCTCAGTAATTACACCAGGGAACGTGTTTCGGCTAATGATTCAAAAAATTGACCAATATTGTTGTACATTCATCAGATAAACCTATGCAAATTCTGCATAAATCACGTTAAGAGGGGTTGATTTGATTTGCTTCCATATTGAATGTTTATTTTTCAAAAGATTCAATTAGTTCAAACTCACATTTCAGCATACCTAATGATTTAGACATACCATTAAGATCTGATTTCCATCCCTACTCCTGTTTAAATACATAAACACCATGCATTTAGTACCCTCAAGGATTGGGCTATTAAGAAACATCAGTGAGCAAATAGTATCTCAATCCTATGAGATGGGCAGTAATGAAAGTATCATTGCTGATAACAATAGAGATCAAAATGGCTGAATAATGGGAGTCACAATTCATGCTGAACATGAAAAATATGAGTTATGCATGAAAAAAATGTACAGATTCAAATGATACATGAAAATATACAGTTCCTTACACAGTACATCAAATAATATATGAAAATTTTTTCAAATGATTAATTTTTAAGGAAACACTTTATAGTAGGTACAAAAATCCTAATTTTAAGTAATAAATTAGGTTTAAATAACCTCAAACATTTTAAAAATAATGCAGAGTATTCATAAACTCATTATGAGCATTGAGCAAATATAAAACATGGAATACAAAGCGAGGCTAAAATTATCAGTTCTTCAACTTAAAGAGTTGATGATTAAATAAATAAATAAAAATTTATAAAAGGCAAAATAATACTGATTGGTTGCATAATACACAAAGGAATGTCAACATGACAAACATACGTAAACGCATTCATGAAAAAAATTACAAAAAGCACCCTTTTGACTGAGACATTGCTGCCAGCTATTTAACCACAGACGGAGCAACACACAGACAACATAGCCATTAGTGTCCCAAGTTACATTACCAACATATGTTGACGACGCACATATCCAACATAGTTAGCAGGTGGCTAGTTTGATTCTTACCAACCAACTGCCATCACTACTTTCTGAAAATACAAGATTACTTTTATGCCTCCAAAATTTTCCTTTAGAGCCAACACCACTGATATCATATCATCACGACAAATTCTGACCGCTTAACCGCCACTAAAGTGCAGTAACACGGCCCAGTTACAGAAACATCATCAGTGGCCCTGATGCACTCTCAATTATTGCATAAGAGCCACAGGGCAAACCAATGACCCAAGACACCGATACAAAAGAACATCAGATGGAAATGACTTTTTATTTAATTCAATTTTTTTTCCACAGTCCCCCCAGAGACCTAGACACGATAAACTTGATCCATCCCCACAAGGCACCTCTCTCTCTCATTCTCACCGGTCTGTAGTCCCCACCTCATAGAGGGCTGCCTCGTCTGAGTGCTTGGACGACCCTGCTCTGGGCTCCCTGTCTGTCCAACGCGAGTGGGAGGGACCTGCCACGGGGGACTCCACTGAAACTGGCGTCTGAGAGGTCCTTCCACTCATCCCGCTCGAGTCCTCTTTCCGCCTCTTCCCTCTCCTGACGCCGCCACCCCCCCCAACTCCACCGCCTTGTCCAACACCTCCTCCCACACTCTCCTCGCCACCAATCCCCCCTCGGGGGCTCTTCCCCCTCTGCCCGCCCACTCCCCCGACAATGCCCTCCACCTCTTTGTCAGCGGCCGCCTCCTCATCCTCCACGCCCACCGCCACCTCCATCTCCTCCTCCTCTTCCTCCTCGTGGCTGATCCCACGCAGAGCCGTCCTCTCCTCCTCAACTGGCGCATACCTTGGTTGATCACAACGAGAGAGTACGGCCAGTAACAGGGCTTCCAGCGCACAAACATATCCCAGAGCCTAAAAACAAAAGTCATCGGCATGAAACCCATAAGCTGCTTGTGAAACAATCCCACACACCACAAGCAATCACCCGTAAGATTGGTTCTCAAAGATGCTATAGCTAATCCTGATCTGAAGCCCAGGGTGAGTGAAATTCACACGGTCGGAATATATTCCCTTTCCTGTGCCACGAGCAGTTTCCCAGAGACGAACAGAAGCCATTTGTGAACGGATAGAATGACTTTTTATTAGGTGTTTTACAATTTTCATTTCTTAAGAGAAATTTGTGGATGGGAAAAAGAAGGCGGTTAAACATACAATGGATAATAAGAGTTTTGGCTCTCAAGCTGATTATTGAGCATGATAAAACAATGCATATAACAATATTGTTGGGTAGTAATCCTTCACCATAATCAATAGCTACTGTAGAAAAGTGCATTCTGCATACAATCAATCTTGGCTTTTCACTTTTTACACAATAATTCACACGAAAAACAAAGTGTCGGCTTATTTCCAGACAAAGAGGAAAATTATTTTGAAAACAAAATTCCATTGTTTAAAATTTTTTGGGGATGCTTTGGCTTAGAACTTCAATTTCTAGCACTAATGACTGAATCAACATGAGAGATATTTTTAAATACACAAGAAACTCATCTTATAAAATTGAAATAATGGTCTCAGCCAATAGGGTAATTCAAGCGCATTGAACATGATACAATATCTCGGATGTAATTTGTTGTTCCCAGTGAACAAAAATCGGCTTTATTAAGAATGAAACCTGTAAAAGAACCACTTTCACATTATAATCTATGCCACTTCATTAAAATTTTAACTGAGCGATGATGACCAAGCTTGGATAACTGGAGACATGAAGACCACATGCTTGAGGACTGCTACAATGCCCCCACCCCATATTTGTTGAAAATGGATTCCACTGTGATAGTGGAAAGAAATGAAAATAGGAGAGATATGGGTTAGAAATGGTTTTGATTTCAAGCTGACAGTTGGAGCCTTGACTTCGTGAAATTCCATTTCAAGGGAGGAAATAAAATTCAACTTCCACATCCACTTGCAATTTAGCCAATTGAATTTCATTTCTACCCTTTCAGATAGTTTTGATTTGGTTGAAATGGATGTGAATGGCTTAGAATGGCTGTGCCTTGTCTTATGAAGATCCAGAAATATTCTCATAAAACATTTTGGTGTAACCACACAACCACCCAGAGAATGATCTACTTCATCAGGTTCTCACCTGAACCATAAGTGAATTGGACCTTAACCCTCATCTATCAAAAGGTGCTGAAAGAGCAGGTAGGTATTACATACAGGGATTGCTGTTGTACATTTCTCTACATAGGTTCATGCAAATACCGAGGACAGGGAGCTAATCCTAGGTAGACAATTGTGTATTCTGAGCAGGGTTTAAAAATAAATGTAGGAAATCGACACTTAATGTTATACTTCATAGTGATGAGTTATTTCCAAAGATTTAGACGAAGAACAAAAGAGTTGTAAGCTCCACCTCACAGAATGTGAATAAGAAGCCAATTTAAATTATTTTGCTGTCAAAGAAAATTAGTGGGCAAATGATAGCCCAAATTTATATTTTGTGGACTATACTAAAATTTATGTTTGAACAATTCTATGAATGAGTCGAGTCTCAAATATTTGACACTTTTACTAAATATAGCTGAGTGACTTAGCACTACCATTGCTAAGGTCATCAATATAATTGTTTTCTATTTAAATTTGCTACATTTTTTACATTTTTCTTGCACAGCTTTTGTATTCTGTGACTTTCATTATCAATTACTATTACAATAGAGTAAAGACCCTATAGAGTGCTCACTGCCTATACAAAAAACGCTCTT
>LYUA01003098.1:62539-72754 GCA_002093875.1 Calopteryx splendens
GTTGCATATCATGCACTATTATTTTTATCATTTTTCTATATTTTTTGTATGGGTGACACACGGGTAATCTACCAGAAAATACGGTACTTCTCAGCAAGAAATAAATGAAAACGGGAAAACTGAGCACTCAAGTACCATTAGATGTGAGATTTCCAAGGAATCAGGCTATTAATGTAAAGTTTAGTTATGCAATGTGTGAAGTACCTTAAGTACTTGACCTAAGTAAAGAGTTAAGTACCTGAGGTACCTTATTGTGAAGTAAAGGCCAGAGCATGTAAATGACAGAATATTCTCACTTACAAATCATGTCAAGAATGAATAAAACTACCCTTTTACTACCCGTGGGCTGATCTATATCACTGGCTGCGCGAAAACTGCCAAAGGCCAATCTATTGGTCCACTATGTTCACATGGAGTAATGCACCTAAATTTTAAAAGTCAATAAACTATAAACAAGGGATAATAAACAATAGACAATATACACAATAGAAAATTAACCTCAAAAATATATTCAAAATTGACAAATACAAACTTAATTAATTAAGTACCCAAATTAATGTGAAAACAATAGTTTTACCTAACTTCATGGCATGCGAAAAGGGTTAAATTGAACTTTTTAAAAGACTTATTTTCATGGTCCCTAGCAATTGGTCCACAGGTGGGTTATCATTCATTAGCTCCCATTTTCATTATTATGTTTAAATTCACCAAAAATAAAGCAAATTAACAGAAACAGTACCTATTCACCAATTTAATGTTGTGAAAACCAAGAAGGTGAAGTATTTCCTCCACAACTGTAAAATTAGATGTGATACATTTTCCATTAAATAGTGATCATTACACTTTCAAAACCATTTTTAAACCTTCAGTTTCAATATTTCCATTTCCATCAATGTTTTTAGACAAGTCTAAAAATGATCAATTAGGAGAGACTCTCTCTCTTGATGCAAGACATTGTTTTTTTTGACATTATTAATCTAACTATTTTTCCCCATCTCCAAATCTCCCTTTAGAAACAAAATCATATTCTCAGTTAACCACTTGTTGAAATGAAAATGTGAAACATTACTCACTATTACCAAGAAAACAGTCATTTCTAACATAAAGCCAGTTTTCCCAGTGTTCAATTTATGACACCACCAATAACTGATTAATGTAAAGACTTGGACCAAAGATTTAGAATGACACAAATTCTCCTCATTAGTAACATAAAATCCTACTGACAAGCTATTTCGGGAGTCGAATAATAAAAATTTACTGATACAGATAATGAGGAGAATAACCTCCTCATTGAAGACATGAATGCCACACCTCAAAAACAGAATTTTGAAATTTCTTTAAGATAAAATTTTCAATAAAATTTCAATCTCTCCCTTAAAACAGTGGTCAATCAAAACTGAAGGAGTGATAAGTAGTCCACTAGTAGGGGACCATCAAATTAAAATACACAAAAGAAAATGGGAGTTCCTTCTATCCTGCTAATACCGTACCATGTTACTGTGAATCTGTAAATTATTCACATATATTAACTAATAAATGCTCTTACCAGTTAATTATATATTGCAGTAGTTAACTACCTATAGCATAGTAGTATATATTACTATGAATAAAGGAACCGAGCAAGCTTTCAATCACAAGTAGTTTGGTTAACATATAGTTTCATTTCACTTTTATCATTGCTGTTGTTCACAGAAAAACATGTTAGCCTTTTTATTAAATCCAAGGCCATTACATCCCAAATTAAGACGATGAGAAATAAGAGTTAAATTATCACTACAATTAATTACATAATATTAACTATATAATACTCATTTAACTATATAATATACTCACAAGTCTTGACCAATTGAAAGGAAATAAGTAGACTAGATGGGAGATATCAAGGAAGAGCAGAAGGCATGTGGCAAGTATGCTGAACACAGTGACAAATAGCATGAGGCGCAATCTTCCAGGGAGAGGAAGCAGGAAGAGGCCCCCAGCTGCCGCCGCTGCGGCTCCCCCTCTTCCCCCAGCAGCTGCTCCTGGTCCACCCCCACTAGCACCAGCAGTACCAGAAGCACCCCCTCCACCACCCCCACCACCAGAGGAGCAGAGACATGCTAGACATGCAACGGATGAGATCTGCCAAACAAATGAGAGGTTACAATCAGAAACAAGTATAGCATTAAAAACAAACATTACAACGTATACACATAAATGCCCAGCGAATGAGGTATGCAATGCATTCAAAGTTAAATATTTTGACCTTATTTTCCATTAGGAATTTATCTTTTTGCAGTAGGTTTTGGACAGTCCTTGGAAGTTATTACACGTCAATGCTAACTGTTGATAAACAGGAACACTAGTGGGATAGTGAATTTCCTTTTCAAATTTCATCTTTGAAGAAATAGAGCAACCCTCTGGTAAAGAGTTATTAACTTTTTTACTAAATAAATTCACTATGAACAGGGCTTTAGATGCAAATAGAAATTGTGCAACGATTGGGAAACTCCAAAAAATATACAGTATATTTAGAGAACTAACCATTCCATAAAAAAAATTTGTTGCAAAATCATTCAAATTCATTAATACTTATTCAATTGCTTATTTAGGTTCATAGTGTAAAATTCAGGGGATCCTAAAGTGCAACATGTAAAATACAGACAACAGGGTTAGTTTTATAACAATTTTATGTATATCTTAAGGCTCTGCAAGAGAAATCTACAAGAATTTGTAAATCGCTCATAGGTTTGAGAAATGAGGACTTAAGAGTGCCTCACCTTAAATAATCCACCGAAGATCTATCGTTTCACATAATATTTTCAAGTGATACTAATTCTCACGGCCCAACAGAAATTTAATTTTCGATATTCCATATTTTTTCAGAATACCCTTCTTATATTTCCCTTGCTCTTTTCACATATTTCACTCATTTTTCACATCACTATACTTCTTTTCCCTTTGATGGCATTAAAAAATAACTATACCTGTAATGATACATGACATGCTAAAATAATTACACAGTAACTCAAAAGTGTAGTAGTGGTATGAGTAGCACTGTACACCACTGACTGGAAAACAATCAAGGCAATTTTCTCATAAAAATGTTTAATTTTTTATTGAGCAATTTAACCTCCTAACCTTTTAAATTGGTTTTTAAATGAACTTTTTGACTGGTGATGCCTGAATGATTTCAAAAAACAAAAATATTTTTCACCCACAAGTTCCTATACTTTTCATAGTTTTCCTCTACTATAGACATTCTCTCTATTGATGAAAAAATGTCTTGTTAATGTCCATTCATTGGAAACATTAAACTAGGTTTCTTTCTTTCCGTTTATGATTTTTTAAATAGTATTTTCACCAAGGTTACAGCACAAGATACCACTAAAAACATGACACAGCAAATTTAGGCAAGACTACACAGTACATACTATGGAATATAATAAAATTATCTTTCTGGATGCGGTTTCATCTCACGTTGAACATTTTTACTGAGAATGGGAAAAAAGAGAGAGAGTTGACTACAGTATTAGACTGTGGAAATGGCTGCAGTACATTTTCATCATGGGGTCTTTCCAGAATCATCACAATTAAGATTATTATTTGGTTTGTGAAATGGTACAAAAAAATAGCATTTGTATTTTGCACTAATTAACTTACCTAAAAAATATGGGAGAAAATTTAAGGCATTAATCTTTTCTTGTCATACAGTATTACATACAGTGATGCATGGTACTGTGGAAATGAGAGCTAAGTGGGGTGATAATTGCTAAATACTTGGGATGGGATTATTATATAATGTTTTTACAAACTGCATTTCTAAGTGTGCACGTAAAAAGCTTGAAGACCCATACTTTAACACAATTGAATGAAGCAAAGTCACAGGTTAAACAGCCAGCTTGGAGTAGGATTGAATCAAAACACCATCCTGAAGTGGAATAAGGTTTTATCCAGTGGCCAAAACGATGAAGTAGAACTTATGTGGTCACAAGACTAAATAAAGACATACCAATTTGCCTCCTTTAAATATGTTTCAGATTTAGTTTTAGGCCTTCCACTAGCTCTGGTCACTCCACATAAACACCCATCAAAACCAAATATTACATGAAAGCACAACATTCCATTTAGGTGGAGCCTGAATCTACAATCCATGGAATATCCATAAAATCCACTAATGGCCAGGCCGTATTGACCAGTTTTTCTAAATGCCTCATTCCTTCTACAATTTTATTTACTGCATAAGTTCCCCAATGGCTCAAATTGGGAGACTACCAATGAATCTAATAATACAAGTAATCTATAGTTAACAAGACTGAGGTGAACAGGTTTTTGTTAGCATTCATCAAAAAACACATTCAATTGCTAAAAATAAATTCAATCAGTATGAATATCCTCCATCACACAAAAATCATCATGAGTGTTTTACACAAAATTTAAAGAAATTGAACAATTACGTACCACTAGCAAGACCCGTACAATTCCTGTTGGAGATTTGAGGTGGGATTCATCACAAAAGAGCACAACTCCAGGGAATGGGGCACCTCCACCATCTGATCCATCTTCTAAACCATATACTTGCTGATAGTTTGTGTGTGAATCCCAAGAACCAATGGTACCAAGTGATTCACACCTATCTCCAGTATTTGCACCTACATCTCCATCTTCAACCCCTTGGTTGACACCGGATATCCCCTGCCCTCCTGTCCCAGCCTTCTCCACACCTCCACTGCGACTACCATCAATCTCAAAATCCTGTAGGCACAAAAACAGAACTGGTATGTATGAATCTGAACTGAAAATAATATTTATTTGGCCTTACATGGAATACATACCAAGGGTTGATTCCAAGCAGTTGCATCTTTTAAATATTGCCAGCAATGGCTAAAGAGCAGAGCAATTAAAATAACAATATACAATAAGCAACTTACTATGCATATTAGCAGATTTCTAAATTGGTTTCAACATTTTGAAAAACTAATCTATAAAACAATTCTCAGCATTTTAATCTAGCCATAACCTTTAAGGGATGAGGGTAACAATGTATTATGAAATTACTTATTAAAAACTTGAACACTGGCTATAATAGCAAATAAAAGAAACAGTCCTACAAAGTGCAATGCATACTTTGACTAGTTCAAACCATAAAACGACTATCATGGTAGGGGTAACATAAAATGCCTCCACTGATTAATAGAGTAAAACTGACAATGCAAAAAGTATGATGAAATTGATAAATGCATATATTTTACAGGCTTTAACTGCTTTGGCTAACATTAAGAAAACAAAGTAGTGATTGAGCTTCCATTCTATTGCAAAGGAATAAAAAGCAAGGTTGAAAGTTGCCAGTTTTCTGTATGCATTTTCACCTGGAAGTCCTCAGCTGTGGAGGGGGGTTCCAGGTCTCGAATCTCTTCCAATAATACCTCTATCTCATCAGCGCCGTAGAGGTCAGATACTGAGTGGACGTATCTCCCAGCATTGGCCCTTGGAAGAGTGGCCCCACGCTCTCTGTTTCCCCCTCCGCCACCAATTCCAGCAACCCCTCCACTCCCCTGCATGGTCAACCGATCACCAAACTTTCAGCCCCCACACTCCAGCTCCTCTCAGCAAGACTTATTCCGAAAAAACAAATGGTAGAGGAAGAGCCACAATGAAACGGCTGACCACTCCAAGGTTAGAGAGTTTGAGGAATAAAAGGATGTGTTGGGCAACAGAAGATAGGGATAGGGAATGGATGTCATAAATGCTCCCGAACTCAACCAGTTCATTGTGGTAGCCGTGTCCTGATAACAAAAAGAAAACAAAAATGTACATTGGTTGCCAAATGTAATATGTAACTTATGCTATTGGCTAATAATAGCGTTATTTTCTCATCTCCTTTAACCTACAATGACAATAACATTGTGTTTAATACATCATTTCAAAGTTACAATAACTCTTCAGATAATAACGAAAAATTACCATTTTACGAACAAAGTAATTCACAAGTAACTACATTTCCATTAATCCTTACGCCAAACCCTAACTAAATTCAATCATTAAATGCACCGCACTCACACTAAGTACTTACAGTACGTAAGGCGTTGTTACAGGAACAAACCATCTTTGAAGACCTAGCCCATTTTTTTGAAGATGTGAGCTACGCCGAACAAGATGTGTTGAAAAAGTCACGAAGAAATGTCAAATTCATCTAAACATATCTATTAAAAACCATTAAAAATATAGTATTACAAAAAATATAGCTATTTTCTTGACCTCCCGCCCTACTCACTTCCCGAGCAGCACATTTAGCGTTACACCGAGCGCTTGAGCATGACCGTTCGCCATGTTTACTAAATAACTGACTATTTCTACTGGAGAATCGAAATCCCTTTTTTCTGCTATATAAAAAGACAAAATCGGGTTGAAGCATTTTAACGAATTAATATCAATTCTCAACTTATTTAACACAATAAATATACTAGTTTGCAATATCGGTGTTGATAAGTCGATAACATGTCCGATATTATTGAATTATTGCTAATATTACTACGGTAGTAGAGTACACATGTATATAAGCTCGAGGCAGGGTTTATGTTGTTCTCAAAAGTCTTTACGATTGATGAAAGTGGGAAAGGCTCATTCTGTTAATAAAGTCAAACTATAAGTTTTAGGAAAACCCGTAATATGTAATATTGCTAATACTGTATGTAGTGTGTTGTGTACTCGGGAATAACAGTATGAGTTTCTCAGGGTATAAAGAATTCATCGAGGAGGGAGACACAGTTATTCTCTTCCTCAGTGTCAACAATATGTATGCCATTAAGGTAATTAAGTTTCATACTAAACTGCACATGACATGCTGGGTGTAATTTTGGAGACCGTGCGGAAAGCCATTTTTATCATGTACCACCTGTTAAACTTTTAAAAAAGATAAATAGTTTGATAGGGAATAATTTAGTTAATTGTGTTATATTTTTTTGCGTTCTATGTCTCACTGGGGTAGAAACCCCTTTAATGCCTTTGAAACCAATTATCGAGTGACGCTTGTTGTCTCTACTGAATAAGGCTGGTAAACTTGTCGGAGAAGGCATAATAATAACTAATCATGCAATCTGAGAATTAAATTCTCTGAAAACAAATACGCTCTGGAACGTCTTCCTACTCCTTCGATTCTCTATGCACAATGCCCATCAACGTAGGCATTGTATTAACAAGAACCCTAGCTCTTTGAAATCGTCATATTGTTTCATAACTATCCCTTTTTAACACTTTCAGGCAGTCCCACACATTCGTTCTCGAAAGGGAAATACAGTGGAAAATGTAATGCAGACGACTTGTGGAGCTCTCAATGTACGCTCATTAATTGGCCGACGTTATGGATGCCGAGCTCCGCTTTCCCGTGGAGGTTGGGCCATTCCTCTTCATCCAACTCCAGAACTTTGGACACGTACATTACCCCATCGAACACAAATAATATACACTCCAGATATAAGCCTCATATTGCTTAATTTGGACCTGAAGCCTGGAAGTATGGTTATTGAGTCAGGTTGGTATACTACAGAAATAGGTATTATAATTAAAATTCTCACTCAACAAGCAGAGAAATATGAGAAATCACCACTCAATATTTTTAATCAAGTACTAGGTTTACTGGCTCAAAAAGTTTTATTTTTCTTGTAAAATTTATTTTGGCATATAAGATATCAAAACTACTAAGATAAACAAAACATTTAATTATTTTCTTGAGAATGCCTGGAACAAGTGCTTCGGATACACTTAAAAAGGTTCAGCAACACTCTCAATCAGTGCTTAATTTCATTTATGAGCATTAAACAGGATGTTCCTTTTCATTAGATTACAACTACAATTTTCAGGTGTTACGAATTTGTACAAACATCTTATGTGAAGGTTTCCTTCACAGCAGGTCATGACCATTCAGTAACTAATGTCCTAATTATTCAAATTATAAAATACATTTGCCATTCCATGTCCAATATAAGTGTATTGAAGCTCTATTTTTATTTTATAGGAACTGGAAGTGGATCACTAACTCATGCCCTAGACCGCTGTGTATCTCCAGGTGGGCGAATCTTTTCCTTTGATTTTCACTCCTTGCGAGTTGAAACAGCCAGAAAGGAATTCAGTGATCATGGTATACTTTATGATGGAATAGAAGGTACTATAAGTGTGGATGTAAGGGATGTTTGCAAGGAAGGCTTCGGCTTAGAGGACATGGTAGATGCTGTTTTCTTAGATCTTCCCTGCCCTTGGGATGCTATTCCGCATGCTGTAACTTCATTGAAAGATTCAGGTACTTAAATAAAATTGGAATTCATTATGTTTAAGCTACTTGCTTCTAACTGATCTCTAACCTATGTGTACTTTTAAGTAGCTTTATGCTATCAGTTTTAAGTTATTACCATATAAGCCAATGAAGACATTATTATTCTTATCATTTGTATTTATTCAGGTGGCAGGTTATGCTCGTTTTCTCCGTGTGTGGAGCAAGTGCAGAGGACTGCTAGTACTATGATGAGCGAAGGTTTGGTAGATATATCTACGGTGGAGTGTATTCAAACAGAACTCCATGTAAACACTAAAGTGATGCCTGACATTTTGACTGCTCCAGTAAGTGATAATGCCATCTAATTAAGTTGGTGCTAATAGTTTGATTTTCAAATTTCAGCATGAATTATTTTTATTCCATTTTGAAATCTTGTTTATTTTACTAAATGTATTCTTTTACTAGCCTATTTCTCTCTCAACTTAAAAGTAGAAACACGAAATTGGTGTCTTACTCAAATAGTTCATAGAAATGTTTTAAAAAATATTGGACTGCATGTGCAAAAAGATGTTAGTAGTTGATGGTAATGTCAGTCAATGCTAAGTAGGAAGATTCTTCTTCATTGGACTGCCAATAAGCCTTAACAATAAAAAATTTTCAACTTGAATATTTGTCTAATTGAGTATGCACTATTAAATTTTACATTGTTGGAATCATAATGAAAGGTAATTTACTTATTGTGTTCTCCTCTCCTGAAAATATCACTGGAATTCGTCTTTCATAAATTCTTTCTCTTGTGCACAAATGGCTGAACTTTCCCTGAATTTACGACAATTTGTTACAATTTATTTGCCCCTGCATCCCAATGAAAACTTTTATTTTAAACTTCATAACATGCAAGCAGTAATACCAACAAAATTATTTATGGAATGTGAAGACACAAATGCAGATGAGGTTCCTCTCTTGCAATTTATAACTTGGAACAACATAGTATGTACTTATATTCCACCAAAAAAGTCACTTGGTATTTTTTTAATGGAACTTTTAGGAAGTGATCCATGTACCATGACTTGAAAACCAAAAATCAAGGAAGATGTAATTTTATGCCAATATATGTATGCTCCAGGGTGAAGCTAATAAACAATTGGAAAATCTGAAGATAATATTGAGGATGGATTTTCAACCAATTGCTACAAATGCATTTAAACCCTTAGGATATATTTTAAACTTCTTCCTTTTGCTTCTTAAAATCAGTTTTTGCAGTGATTTTGTAGCAAGGTTCTCTCTGCTAAGTTGCTCATATATTTAAAAATAATAGTAAAATATAACTAGTACAAATTAGTGATTATTGTGGGGAAAATGCAGTTTTCATTATAATAACACTTGAAAATTTGAGGATATTGTGAGGAAGTTCGATCATTTATGAGTATTCTAGTCCAAGTCTCACCTGTCTAGATCGTTTATATGTTATTTTAATGTCATAAAATGTCCTATATTGAATATCCCATATACCCCCATGCTTTTTTGACTGAACAAAAATCTTTCTGGGTTCAAACCTTATTACTATATTATTATTATTAATTATTCAGTATGATAAAGCCTACTTACCTGCCAGATTTCTAACTCATATGCCACCAGGAAGTGACTAAAATATTTATACATCATTTAATGGGCATTAAGCCAAATGCAACTTTATTAATGTGCTTGGTTTTGTGTTATCATTCAACAAGACAATTGTAATTACATTGATCATAAGCTTTTGGAGCAATTTGATTATAGTAATTTGACTTTAGAGCATGGTGTCACTCATAGTTTCTCTTACATTGCACCATGTATCAGAGCAAAAACTTCAACATTCAAAAGCCATTTCAGCGTAAATATTTATTACATTTCAATAAAATTCTTGTGTATCATATTTTAAATGTCATCAGCTAAAAAATAATTGAATTAGATGTTGTTTTCGGCCG
>LYUA01003099.1:49247-59925 GCA_002093875.1 Calopteryx splendens
CCCCAACCCTCTCCGCATCTGCCACGAAGATAGAGGAAGATACGCGCGCATCAGGGGTCACCGAAGAACCTTTCCAGTTATGTCACGCTGATCGCCCGTCGTCACTGACGACCGTTGAAATGCGATGGAGCGGCGAATCATTTTTGCTTTACTCCGCGACTCAATAACGCTTCCTTTTCCCATCAACCGAAAAATAGTTTGAAATGTAGTTTTGATGGCTGAATCCATTTAAAAAATGCTCAACAGCAAGAACCGATTCGAAAATAAATTTCGAAGGCTTGCACAGTTAGGTTCGGGTGCCAGGGCCTCTTACTCGCTCACGCAGTAAAGAAATTCAGAACGAGAAAGCGTCGCCCGGCCACGGTCGTGACTCCTCGCTCAGATGCCGGTACACAATTACCTACAGGAATGTATCAACCCATCCCTACGCCCCCTTATGCATCTCGTTTCATCTGTCAAAAATTAAAAATATTCCCGTCATTCAAGAATAACACTTTTATCACTGATGTCAAACTACGGCGGGGAGGATGTGTAGAATATGAATAAGTAGCATCCAAGGGATTGAAGTCTTCTTTAAATTTGGGTTAGAAACGATGCTGAAAAAATCACGTTTGGTGCATGGTCGTAAAAATTCCACATTGTTGACTTAACCGTTTTTACAGGAAAACGTACAATTTCATGTCAGTGCCTCAACGGAATCAGGTGTACTTTAATCCAGAAAACGACGCCTCTGCTCGAGGCCAGCGTATACATTCATCGGTAGTATAGTTTGTTATTTATAGAGCTGTGCGACAAAAAGAAAGGGCCAAAAGAATCGATAAAAATATTGCATTTGGGGATGGATAGATACACGGTTTCGTAGATTCATCCCCTATCCTTCATGAGCGTGCATGAATACCACCAGCATGTATATCCATTAAAAACTACTTCCAAATATTATTTTGCCTTTTTTTCACCCAAGTGAACATAAATTGCAATAAAATATTCTCCTCCCCATATACTATGGAAAATATCTGGAATGGAATTCGGCCTCGCTTCACATGAAAAGGGAACTTCCTTGACAAAATCTATGGCTCATTTCAATTAAATATCACATTTCCCCGCGTTCCTGTTGCTCCAAAAGCTGGCATTTAAATTAATAGCATTCACTGCTGATTAAAAATCATTGTTTCCGCAATGCATTGTAATTAACCTGAATTAATTTTATAAAGTCCGCAGAGTTCGTAAAAAAATATATGCAAAACTTTAAAGCTACATTACTCTTGGGAATAGTCACAATGAATCAAAAGATTTTCCCAGTCAACGAGTTTTTACGATTCCAATTGTGCATCCACAAAAAGTAGCATTGTTACTGCTTTGTTGCGTAATAGCGCTTTGTGTCTGTTTAATGTAACAAATTGTAAGTCTTCCTATTCCGAGCGCAATTAAATTACTAAATATTCAGATTTCATAATACCTACTATTCCATGAATGGCTACGCAGGGACTCAAAATTTATTTTCTACTGGATCTTTTACATTTTTTCAATTTAAAATCCAAATCTGTATTTTTACTATGCATGTGCCAACATAGATGCACATACACGAAATAGGTTAATTTGTCAGAAAACTCGCATGAATTAGTTTATGCAGAAATGTTTACTTGAAATGCAATAACAGCGTATTTAACGGAATGCTTCCTTCGCTCGAGTGTCAAAGAACATGGAACTATACAGAGGTTGACAGTAAAAAATCTCAATGCAGCTAATTGCGATAAAAACACCAATTACTTTTATTAAGAAGGTCGAGAGAGAGTGTACGATTTAAGGGTTCCAGATTAACCGTGAAATCACGAGATTTCCCCATTGTGAATTCCCTCTTATTTTCCTCAAGACTTTGTTTAGTAAAGCAAATTGGTATTTATTGTACACCTAGATAAGTGAAAACTAGGTAATGCAAGGCGTTGAGATCTTCTGTGAGTTTCTGCCCACCTCATTCAGACTGTCCAAAATGCTTTTTCCCTTCCCCCTCCACTCACTTTCCGATAATTTTCCCCTCCATCTCAGCGTTTAACAACCCTCCCAACACCTCATTATCCCCTCCTTTCACTTTTTCTGGCTTCTTTGATTTTCTCCCACCAACTTCACCTTTCCCCAATCCATCTATAACACCGACTTCCTCGGTTTCCTCTCTATTAATCTTATTTTTCCCATCCTTATCCATAACCTCATCTCAATATCCTCTATTTCAACATACTCTATCCGCCTCATATAACAAGTTTTGGAACTACTCAGCGCCACTCCCCTTACTAAAGTCTTCAGAATTCGATCCTGAAACTCTCAGCTCTAAGGAAATTTCCACAAGAAATCCAAAAAAGCCTCATTTTCAAATTTAAGAAAGGTCTTCATGGGCATCGAACTCGTTTCGACTGAAGGTGGAAACATTTACATAGGTACACGTAAATCGACACTCCTTATGACGGCGAGGTGAACGTTACACAAAGGCACCCAACTTCCTCCCTAAGCCCTCCCTAGTAGTTATCGGTACATTAAGGGGAAGGAGCCGAACTAAAGACCCATTGGATGGGAGTCCAGCAGCCTAACGAGCGAGATGACCTATCTCCGCAATTAGCGCAAGCAGCAATCTCATTAGCACGCATAATGGAATTTGATTCCTTTGATCCTGGCAGCGGAGCTGAAATGCACAGCTTAAACTGGATCCGATGTCTCGCCAGAAGTTTAATTTAAATTTCTCGGTTCCAATATACGAAGAATATCGCCACGACCAGGAAGGTCACCCCCGAAATTTGCACCAGCGACGGGGTTTTAAGTCCACACCTCACGGAGGGAGATTGATGTCCTCTGGATACAAAATTTCGTCCCCTTCCCTGGAGTGTGACCTGTTACCACCCCTCCCCTCCTCCTCCCTTACTCCACCACACTCCAGAGTCTACTTCCCCTCCAAGATTCCCGTCCAATCTTTCCGTCTTAAACTTAAGCTGTAGGTAAGTCGCCCCGTTCCCGCTGACCGGTGGGAGCCTGGAGGAAAAAAATAACAGAACTACATCCTCCTGTCCCAACTCTCTCTCGCCATCCCCGCATCCTTATTCGAACCACGTTACACGAGCAAGTGTACATATATTCACCCCACCTTTTTCCACCCTCGCTCCTTACACGAGTCTACAAGCCTGACCTCTAATCCGTTCCTATGGCGACCGAAGAAAGAAACAAATTAAGCTCATATGCACAAGGATGAGAGGGAAAGATAGAGAGAGCACGGGGGAGTGGGAGAAGGGGGAGGAGGAGGTTCGTACGGAGGCGAGGGGGATGTTGACACTGATAGAGAGAGACGGAGTTGGAGGTTGGGAGGAGGGTTTGTGTCTTACGGTGGGGACGAATGGCTTGAAATGGGAAGCGAAGAAGAAATCTCGCGGTATTTAGTCCCGTAATATAGATCAATATTTCCGGAGGATCCAATTGGCGATTTAGAAAAAAAAACTGAAATTGGAACCGCTGGGAGAATCACCCTCCATCTGCAGACCTACTTCCTCCAGGACCCAATATTTGATTTTCTCCGAAAGATTTTGGCAACCGGCGTAAAAAAAATGTCTGTAATGGTTCACAATGACTAGCAGTGCTACAAGACCCTTCGGTCCTCCTTTCAGAATACCTATCAGGCCAAATATGAGGTGTAAACATCCGCCAAATATGAGGTGTAAACACGTTTCTTCAACAGACGGTGGTATAGATATCGTCAAACTTTCATCCTGTCGTGGTTTTGAAATGCAGCACACTGGAGTACATAATTACTACAGGGAGACCTTAATCCTAGCTCAAGATTCGAACGCCGATTTTTTCCCGGGTTCAATGGGCCACATTCCGAGTCTTTATTCCAAGTTCGTCACTCGCACAGTTGTATTTATGAGAAAATTTCTATTAAAAAAAGTCTAAATGTACTCAAATTAAAATTTTCGCATTGAAAACGTTAACAAATGAAACTAAAAAAAAAGCCTCTTAAATTTCAGCGGCGGTCGTTATTTTTACGGAAATGGCGATGCTGGGAAAATAATCTGGATAAAAATGCAACTACGTGGGAGCATTAAAAAATCAATATATCACCGAAAGTTATCAATTATAACAAAAAAATTAATTTTAAACGAAAAATAATCTTTTTAAATTAATTTTACTTTTAATATAAACAACTAAGATTAACGGCGAGCCTCCGACGTCGTTCTTGGGGGCCAATCGTTAAATTACTAACTTAATTTTGATGACTTTATATAGTGAATGTCTATAGATTAGTGAACGTTATAGAAGGTCTTTAATTTTACATGCTAGTTTTATAAGTTAACAGTTGTCACGGAATCGATCACTTAATTCCAAGACTTATAAATGACACACCTTGCATTATTAATAATATCAATATGGGAACTGAAACAGAATATGGAAAATACGAGCTTAAAAAGCTTATTTCGAATGGAATTCATGTATTACTATGAGAAAATTCCGAAATTCGAGAACATAATGCTCGAATTATTTCTATACCTATAAAAGATAATGTAATAAAAATTAATAGGAAATTGATTAATGCGAAAAATAAATCCAAAGAAATCGATTTATTATGAATTGCGTCCTTTCGTGTCTATAACTCTAAATCCTTTTTTTAGGCGCGTTTAATTCCATCTACTTATCCATTATAAAATATCTTGTACCGTAAAGTACCGTAATAAGTTTAACTAACACCGACAACACCATCGTTTAAACGAGTCACCTATGTTTTACAAAAGCACGAGTCCGTTCTTCAGATCGAATGACAGCGTAAGATGTTTTGTACGCATCTAAAAGCGAAATATTATGCATTTGCATAAAGTTCACATTAAACAGTTACCATTTCAATACATAATGAGACTAAAGTTATAATAATGATTAGCTAAATACAGGAAGACAATTGTGGAAAATTTTACACAAAATACATCAATCTGAAAGCGGAGAATATACTGCATCTGACAAGGATACCAACTTTCATAAACTTTCACCAAGATTTTCCTTTGCAATCGACCCGGATGGAATATGATGAGAGTGACTTTCCACGCCAAATTTCCTGCGCACCCGCTCCATGGAGCCAATGGCCCCAGAGTGAACGTGGGCAGGAGACGAAAAAACCAAGAGCCCTCGACGAGAACTTTACGAAGGGCGCTAGAATTCCGAAAGGAAAATGAAACAAGGCGATGGAGGGCGAAGGAAGAAAAAACATACAGCCCCCCTCGAGATAGGAACACACCCGTGCTCTCAAAGGCTTAAATGCCTCCTTCCGAGGCATTCCGCTCCGTTCCCTTGGTGCCGTTTCCAGACGAGGAGAGAGTGGGCATCTAGGGTCGAACCCGAGACGCAATCAATGGGAACGAGGCGATGAACAACGTCACTCCTCTATCCTGCCTTCTGCGGTCGGATGGGACTTTGTTATCGGAAGGGTGGGATGCTATTTGTGTGGGAGGATGGGGGTGGGGTGAAAGGAGATTGGGGCGGAAGTGGCAGTTTTGAAGTGGGGAACGTGAGAGTGAAAGGGAATATGGGGTGAGGGAAAGAGAAGGAGTCTTCAGGGTACCTAAGAGGAGGGGAGGGGAGGAGGAACGCAGGGCTGAATATTTCCCTCCTTCCTTTGTCTCTGCCGCCCTAAACCCTCCCTTCCCCGGGGGTAGGGGGTAGGAATCTTCCCCTACTGGTGAAATTCGGGTGTTGCCGCCGTACCTAGAAGTGAAGGCCGTTGTAATGAGGTCAACTGCTGTAACGATGGTAGGGACCGGATCGATTTTAATATGCTACCTCATCCCCACCGATTTCCATTTCTTTATCCGGATTCTCTTAAGTAACCGTTCTTGCCTCTCGTTGGACATTTAGCTAAGATAAATATTATGAGACCCTGAGCAACCGCACTCAATTTTATACATTATTTAAGGTTTTGCGATTGTTACGTGGGCCACAACTAGGATAAGGTGAGGGGTAGCCGTTACCGTATTATTAAGGTCAAACATAGAATTGGTCAAGATTATGACGAATATCTGTAGAAAAAATATGGCAATATTTTACTTTTACGAGAAAAAAAATTCCTTATATTTACCACAGTGGGTACATGAGTTTAATGTTTTTTATAGGGACACCGTCGGAATAATATGATGACTAGGTTAGTGCGGTACTGAAATTAACGTGTCTTTAATTAATTAGACGAAGAAAATATGCCATTACTTAGAGAATTAGAGAGAAATATTTAGAGCAACAATTTCTGCAATAGTATCATATTATATATCACCATTACGATTTTTGGAATAAGATTTAGTCAAGCAGCCATTAGTTGTGTAATCGTGGAAAGTTAATAATTTAATATAAATTTATATGTTAAGTAAAAATGATCGCTGAAAGGAAGGCGCGCTGTACTGAGCTGAGTTATGCTGATAATAAGCACTCTAGCGCCAAATTTCAGAACGTCTACAATATATGGCTTAACATTATATTTTGTATAATTGTTGATTTCGTGAAACAAAAGCTAAAACATTTTCCTTCGTACTACCTCAACGATCTATCCCTCAGACTGATATGCCTAATACTTACCAAAAAAGCAAATCATGTTCTTCTTCTCTAAGTTCACCTTGCTTCCTATCAACCTCCCAAAATATTTGGTTAATCCAACCCATTCAAGATCAAGTAAAAATATACAAATGTGAACTCCGAGCTTAAGAAGTTTGCGATGAAGAATAATAGTAAACACATCCGTCTCCAAATATTACTATACATAATTTATGCAATAAAATGTATGATATATAGGAGTCTTCGCAGAATATGAGCCCCGGAAACAAAATGGCTTAATTTTTTTAAGTTAACCGTAACTGTGTAACTGGTCCGTCAATGAGAAAGAGGATATGGCCATATAGGTGCTTCATTAAATGGCCGAGGAAAGAAGTGAAGCACAAATAAAGGTCGAGTGAAAGGCAAAAATGTGTATCCCCAACGTCGCTGCTCAACGGGAACGAATCAACACGGCGGCCATCAGCGAAGCAAAAGAGAGAGAAAGGAAGTGGCTGCTCGAGAGGGAGAGCTACCCAAATAAGATTGCTTTGTACACATCTAACGAAAGTATCGCAAACTATTGAAACCTTTTCAAAGGACCCCAGTTATGGCTGCCACGCGCTTTGGAGACCTTCAACGGTTCAGCAAAAGACGGTCGAAAAACATATCTCCAGTTGGTTCCCGGGAAAAGAAATTCAAATTCTTCATGAATGCAAATAATGAGTAGACATGCTCCGAAAAAGTGTCCCAAATACTGTCATCAAACGTGGATTTCTATTTATCCTGAGCACATGGAGTGTAAGCGTCAGCTAAATAAATGCTCCAAACGAAACTTTGGCTGGAAGTGCGCGACACAGGGAAGCGGAAGAACCCCAAAAAACCTTCATTTGTCATCGTTAGCCCACTTTTTAAATTGCCGTTCTGTTGGCGATTTGGCTGTCACACGAAAATATTTCATGAGGATCTTGGGTCCAGAGCCTCCTTCGCAAGCAAATGAGGAGCATGCTGGGAATAAAGATGAAATATTTTCCATCTCGGGCGATACAACATCCGAAAGAGTCTTAGTGGGCGTGGCCATGACCCAAGTAATGGAAGTGAGGGGCGGCCTTACAAAATAGGACCCAAGAGAAGGACTATTCCTCCTCGGTACCTCCCACATCTAAAACAATTATTCAGCATTAAATATAATATCTCATCCACCATTGAGAAAGCGAGTCTTCTCGGTACCCTGAAATGCGTTCCAGCGTCCCCCAAGAGCCTGTGAAAGTTACTACTGACTGGCATGTGCTTACCTATGCGTATAGGTGCTGTTGCGGAAATTGGCCGTCCGTTGATTCCGTGGCCATAATAATTTACAGTGAACAACCTATGACTTCCACCATTCAGACTGTGACAAATCAAAATATTTTTTAATTACAACAGCATAATAAACAGCATAAAACAATGTTTTAATATTTCGCAACACTAATTTCCACAGATGAAACAATTGCAGAAAGGAGCTGCTTTTTTCATCAATCCGTACAAAGAGCGTTTTTCTCCATTCTGATTACCAATTACAAAGATAGTATGTCTAATGCTCCACCATCGTTTTCACTCTTCATGCTATCTTCATTGAAGCTCAACTTTAGTTCGGTTAGCCTCCATATCAATTTGCTTAAATAAGTTAGTTGACTAATAGAAATATCGAGCAGAAGATATCAAGATCCATTAATTAGGCACCAAGCAATTTGAAGCTAATAAAAATGCATGGTAGATACAAAATTTCAAGAAGTTCTTGAATTTATAGTTTTCTTTGCCTCTTAGTGCGTGCCAATCCATGGCGAGATAATTAGAGACGTTTTCTCAAGGACGAATCGTGATAAACAAAAAAACACGAATTTCTGTGTAGCTTTCGAAATCTATATTATGCGTTTGCATTAAATTTGCATTGTAAATTTAAAAAACGTTGTTTGAAAGTCATTTTTTTAAACAGCATGCAATAGATGCAGTCCGATAAAAACGATAAAATAATTTTTAACTTCCGTCGGCCATAATTTCGCTAAATATTCATCAGGCCTTTAATTAACACACTGATTTACAATCATACATTTTTTTCAAGAATATTCGGGTGATTCAGTCAATGAAATATCAATTACATAAACATTGAGTTTAAATTAACCAAAAAGGATTTTTGCAAATGTGGACAACTTGTTGTATTACTTTCATCAAAGCAGGTGTTTCTTTCCTTTGAATTCAAAAGACATCATTTTTCAGCTAAATAAAATGCTTTCCCTAACATTGAATGCGAGAAAAATGAATGAACAAACTTTTTACATGTTAATGACGATTCATTATGTAAACAGCGTCTATCAGTGCAACTGATTTCGGAATTTCGACGTCAAAAAAACTTCTTGTGGCTTATGTAAAAATTGTTTTTTACCCTCTCTCCTGACACAATAATTCACGAGCCTAACACAATGCTGAAGGTATCGATGATTTCTCCCGGCTCGATAGATATTCGCAACAACGGACCATAGTTAAACCCAGTGGTGCTCGAACAAGTCCCCTTATATCGGCTTACGAAATCGTTGCGCGACATCATAAAACTCTAACCACAAATTAATTCCCTTTTCAAAATTCAATAGAGAAATGTTGCATCATTCAGTGAATTAATTTTTTTAAATAAACAAATTATGTAATGTGTGAGGTCCGACTTTCGCGAATGTGCCTTACATTAACCATATGATCCAAAGTCAAAGCTTCTGATAAATGCAGTATGTCCTTCTCCAAGTTATCACTTAGTCAAACTGATATAAAAAACGATAAGATACGATGGGTACAGCAAAGAGATTCACCAGGCATAACTCCCCCTAATAATTATAATCGTTAATCTTTCATGCACTTAAATAAGTACCATTAACTAGTCCCTTTTGTTGTTCTTCAATATCCCCCAAACGATAAGGGGCAGAGATGCATCAGGTTAATTGCAGCCCGAATGCCGGCTGACGTAGCTCAATTATGAATAAGATTGCATACTTGCAAATTTACAAGGCTTTGAAATAGTGTAGTAATCAGAGAGATTAAAAAAGAGGAAACTAAAGAGTCAGGAAAAAATGATTTTTCAAAGGCGATGCATTAATTTAAATAAAATTGAAAACGCAGTTTTCTCTGAAAAAAACTTGTGTGAAAAAAATGAAGTGAAATGAATGAAGTGAAGTGAAAAACTTGTCTGAAAAAAATGTGTCCCGGTGGGATACTTTTTTTGTAAACAAGCCGGTGGACGCCCTCCTCGAACCGAGGAAAGTTCAAGCAATCGGGTGAGTACCAAGGGTAGGACAGAGGAGTTCCCAAGACAAACAAAATATTAACTAGCTCAAGAATGTATTAAACTAACAGGGCAGATAGAGCTGAACTCCTAGTTTCGATAATGGTGAGGAAACTTAAAACATTAACACACAATCGTGAAGAGAAAAATAGACATGGATCGACGAAGAAGTTAAGAGCGAGTAACTTCAAAACCCCGTCAAACCCTACTTATTGGCTTCCTCTGTCTTCTGGGTTTTTCAGCAACCACCTTCCCCTGACTCACGCACTTCAGGACATATGACTTTCTGACCACGTATATTCAGGTCACGTGGGTAGAAGTAGGAAGGGGGTTTCCTGGAAAGGATGTAGGGAACTTAGACCGTTGGCTTCCACTACCTGGCGCCAGTTTCATGGTCTTCAAATCGGCCGGTTGCGATTGGAGAATTAGGCAGGAGCCACATTTTTGTTTAACTTAATCTAAGAGGCGATATTCCGTAGAGGCGGAATGTCCAAAGATGGGATAAATCGGGGAAAAATACCACAAGGTTTCACTAAATTTAATTTTTTTCTTCCCTCAATGGGTAAGTTCCACATAGTCAAGCCTGAAATTACTGATTTCATTCAATAGAAGAAATTATGGGGGTGATTCAACAGATTTGGAAAGCGTTACTTTCATAAAATCCAAAAAAGGATTGGAATAAGACGTTTTATTTAGCCCTATCATCGGCATTCTCTTTAAATAGGCTTTTAGTTAAGCAGACCTTACTTTTCATATATTTATCAACATTTACTCTAATATTACCTTAATTTTTCACAAACACTCACACACACACACACACACACACACACACACACA
>LYUA01003099.1:92534-102813 GCA_002093875.1 Calopteryx splendens
TGGCAGGTTCCGCCGAATCCGATGCCGAATCTTGGAGTCGAAGGTTTACGTATTTCCTAGTTTTAAAATTCATTATTTTTTAATGGAGGTTATGATCATGCTTTTCCTGGGTCACTGAATTATTTCACCACGAAACGCTATGCAATAGATAGCCATATTGACTGATCAACAGATTTATGCTGACGATAACTATGTGAGAAGCTCAGTAAAGCGTAAGCAATAGATCTACGAGCCCCAATCTCTTTCACCAATTTCAACCATTTTTGCATTAAAAATGTTTCACTTATAATACATGTGTTTCTATTACTCGTTAATTTGCGTCCTCTCCCAATATAATGACTTCCATTTTGTTTTCCTACAAGAACGTGTAGACACTACAATTACGACGGTCCTGAGCAAACAATGGAAACTGATCGTATTTAACCTGCTTAGCCTTAACGACGCAATATAAATATTGATTCATACAAACAATTAACGCCTTGAATAAACAAGTGTAAAGGATTTCAAACCCTCACAGGCCTTTTAATGTACTTTGAAATTTTAAAAAAAGATTGCACACCAAATAAGTACAAACATAGTGGTAGATAACTGCAAATGTGATTAAACTTAAAAATGAAATAGGCGTTTCCTCAAAGCTTTTTTCTCCATACAGGCTTGTTGATTCAATTATACCGCTCAACGGTACACCACACAAGTCAATTACACCACTCAGCGCTCATATTGGTTGAAGCAAAGGATCAATAAGGGTCAATCTCTAGATTTATCTGGAGATATATTTCGGAGAAGATATTATGGAATGAGGGGATGTAAGACGATCACTCAAGCTTCTCATTGTTTGCTCATCGATAGGAAGAATGGACCTCACAGTCCAGTGGAGTTTCCACTACTTACTCTTCTAGCATTCTACGGATATTGAAAATCAGAACGACGCCACTCTGGAAAATAGAAACCTGGTCAACTAGAAATTGCGACCAGTCCCCACATGCAATGAGTACACGTACCTTTTCGCTGCAGCCGTGTCAACGGAACCCCAAGTTCACTTAGAAGCATAATTTTGTTTAATACGCGTAATAAAATGAATTTCCATACTCAGCAAACGAAGGAATAAAAGGGACCAATAAGGCAACCAAATAGGTAGATTAATGTATGAATTAATCAACTCCACTGTGATCATTCTAAAGAAATTAAATTGAAATGACCCATGCGTGCCAAACCATGGCATGTGGAATACTGAAATCCTTCATAAATCTAGTTTTATTGTGGTTTTTAAAATGGAATACTTTTTAACAAAACCTCAAGTTATTTAATTATCTTCGATCCAGACATCATTTAAATTTGAACCATAATCATAAGTTCTAAGCTGCATTCGCATTTGGTAATAGGATTGTAATTAACGCTTATCATATTATATTGAAATAAGTGTTTCTTTGAAGTCCATATTTGGCGTGCCTTTAAGGTTATTCCCCAAAATATCTTCGAAAGGAAGATATTGTTGACTAGATAGGTATTTTTTATTGATGGATTGTGTCACCCATCAGGATTGACTCGCATAGGTATCTCATGATGTCCTAAGCAAAATTCCTACAGGGGGATAGGAAAACTTTGGCGGAGACTTATATAATCGTCAAAGCTGGTTTCTGGTCGGAATTGGTTCAAAATCGGCTGGTGATAAAATTAATTAAAGCGAAATGCTACATTAGCATTAATATTCCGAATGATTTCCCAATGACCACCCCTATAGCCTGGGTTTTCCGTTTCCGATCCACCAATAAAATGCTGGTATTTAATCATTCTAATGAGTGGGGAAGCCATGCGACAGCAGTGGACAATGTTCTAACTTTTGTTCTCGGCTACAAAAAAAAGTACCATTATTTGAGATAAAATGTGGATAAAACAGAAAAGAAGGGCGCCAAA
Source organism: Calopteryx splendens (assembly GCA_002093875.1). NCBI lineage: Eukaryota > Metazoa > Arthropoda > Insecta > Odonata > Calopterygidae > Calopteryx > Calopteryx splendens. The sequence continues at coordinate 94,449 of LYUA01003099.1, forward strand.
ATTCAAATTAAATACAGACAGGCGGCAATCGAGAACTTTAAATCTACCCAAGCTCCGGTGGACAATGATTCCGTGAAATTTTTAGCATGTAAGATATGCTAAACATAAGGCTAATGGGAAATATTCTTCAGTAACAATTATTTGAGAATCAATACTGTCTTTTGGAATAAGTATGATACATACACATAATATATTAATGAAGATAAATTTAGCATTCGGCCTTCGTCAGCTTAGAACGCATGGAGCCTACGCCAACGAATGGGGGTTCAATTCCCTGACGACCGACCGTTTACATTCTAAAGCACCCTAGTGGCCAGACTATACCTTTAAAATCCCTTCCCTGACATAAAGTGCTGATGCTTCCTCCCTCCCTCCGTGGATCCACCCTCCTACATTTTTCACGTACAGTTGTGCTCTAACTTCTTACGTCAGTCCTGGATACCTGTTGTTACGCACCCACGTAAAAAATATTTTCGGGGACTGTTGTGAGTTGAAAGTTTTAAAGAGCACACATGAAAGTTTTAAAGAGAAAAAAACTGGACAGCTGACGATCTAAGATTATGTTTGAAGATTGAGTTTGAATTGCTTAAAGAAAGTACGTCGCGAAAGCGCACCAGAGGGAAACGAGAAAAATGACGAGAGATGACATGGGATATGTTTTTAATACGTGAAACATGGAACGAGGGGAACGAGAAATTTTAATAAGCCCACTTCCAAGGGTTAAGAGACTGGATAAGTGGTATGCGCATGCCTTGGCCTTTTCAACCTCTCCGACACAACCACCAGGGTCTCTCGTGTTAGCCAACTCAAGTAGAGAAAGGGCATTTCTTTTCAGTCGTGAAGGGTACGGAAAAAGGTGGAATGAGGTGAGGATAAGAGCGGGAGGAGGATCTATCTCCTCTGCGACGGCTGTCACGTCCACAGGTTTCACGGCCGCTTGACGAAACCATGCACGCATTCGAACAAGGACTGTGGATCCAATGAGTTAATAGCCTCGATAATAGCGTTTAATTGATCTAGACTACTTCCTTTCCGTCGAAAAAATTCCTTCCACCTCTGTAATTATAGCAGAGAAGATTGCATTGGCGAAATATAACCATGGGACTGAATATAATCGAGTTCTGAATCCTTAGCAGGTTACTACCCCCTCCCGATCGTCTTTCTCTTATTCGTTTGTTCTCGTAAATTTCTTTTCTCTAGTTGTTTCTCCATCAGAATACGAAATCCAAACTAAACTGACAGTATTAACAGGTGGGAAGAGACGATGTCGGTACAAGGGTGGGGGCAACTTGTAATTGATGTTTTTCTCATTCAGATTTAATTTCTTTAATCAAACTATAGTTTTGGCATCAGACCTCTATTAATTTTGTCAGCAGTATGCATTGATAATAAAAATAAAGCTATTACCCTAAAAATTTTCCCAAATGCATAACTTCATATAATGTTTTCGGAATACGAGAATTCTCTGATAGTTCAACAAATATATATTTTTCAACTGGCTGCTTGCCTGCAAAATCCGTAGGTATAATCAATAAAGCAAATCAGGATGGAGGCAGTATGTGACTCGCCTGCGTGAATCACGAAATGCTATTGCTTTAATCTCAAGGTTAAAGTTTATTTATTAGCATATTGCAAAGCAGCACACTTTGATACATAATTAATTTTGCTCAAAACCCTCCTATTGAAATGATTCACATTATTTCCCCCCGGTTTCTGAGTTCGGCTTATTAAAAAGAGGTTGAGAATAAGAAAACTTAGGTTTTTCCACATAAATTTTATTTCACAGCCTATAGGTATTTCGACTACTAAGTCATGACCTGATAATGAATTTGCAGTGTAAACATAGGTTGTTAAATGAAATGTATGTAGAAAAACAAAGTGTTTCTATTCTTTTGGTAAATCGTTCCCACTAAGTGACGCCTGAAACCACCCAATTTAAAAAGAGGTTATCAAATGTACGACTGAAATCGGCTATTTTCATTTAAAATACTCGTATCGTTCGTAAGCATCAAACCTGTGTTGATGAATTTATATTGTAATCGAGGTTACGATTCCATAGTAAGTTTAGGATGTGGTACAAGAAGATGCAGTGCAACAATGTAATGAGTTAGTGTTACGGTAAATTTGGTTTCACTCAATTTGGACGCAAAACCGTGAACTGGAAATGAGCAAGAAGAGTATTTGTTCAGGCACTGTGAATCCCATCTCCACAGTCAACTTGGAGGACTGGTCACATGCCGGCTTCCCCACTTTCCAGCCAAAAGAACCTATTCCGGGAACCAGAGCATATGAGTTTTTACACTAATACTGAGCACAAAACCTTTCAACCTTGGCTGTCTCTTGAGCTCGGAAATTTTTCCAGTGGGTATCCGGTCACAAAAAGGAAAAGATTGAGGAATGAGCTAATGCGATAATAAGGGAAGATGAGGAAAATGTAGTTTTGGAGGAAAAAAGTGGATTAAAAAACCCATAGGAGACGAAAACATATGAGGTTATAGTTGAAAATAAACCTCTCTGAATCAAAATCCGCCTAAAGAAAAAGAAATGCGACGAAAGAATATCAAATCAGAATGAAAAATAAATATTGTGCCGATATCAGTGCATTATGATGAAGGAAATAAAGTTAGGAAATTAAGAATTATGCAGTTTAAAGTTAACAGTCGTGTAATTCTGACGATGATTTCTTACTGAAGTGTCTGTCGATTTTCTTCATGAAATATAAAAAGGGAAAAATAGATTGAGGTCTATTTTAAATTGCACGAAAATTAATTTTTTGGCTGTTTAAATTCATGTTACACATAAATACGCCTAAATAGGTATGTGCCTAAAGATGTACTTATTCGTCTTTAGAAAATCATGTTAGCTGCCGCAACAGAGTTTTAAGGGAGAGTACGAATAATATATTTGCAAGAAAATAAGAAAAGATCCGCGTGCGCTGAGGAACACATTGAGACAACGATCGGAGGATGATGGCGCTGCTCTAAGGCCAACGTTGATTCAATTTTCCATTGAAATATTGAGAAATGTTCAAAACTCAACAGACTCGTTCCACATCCCTCCTTGTTTATAATTTGATCCAAAGTCCAAAAGATAACCCTCCCCTCTCCCTTTCACACACAGTTTATTGAAGACAGAGAGGATTTAGAGGAAACCAGGGAATCGGAAAAAGAGGGCACACAAATGGAGAGCACACTAATTATCCGCTGAGGACTCCCACGGGGGTGGGGGCGGGACATGGGGTAATATTTTGCGCTGGTTCTCTCCGGGGAGCACGAATTGGAAACTGGGGATCGGGCGAAAGGCGAAATTCCACCACCTACCCGAGTCCGAAGTCGTCGGTAAAGCGTGGACCGAGCCTCGATCGTGATCCGTTACCGACCGCCCTCGATGACCGGTCCTCCGAGACGGGACGACGGAGGATGGGGGGGGAGTAACGAAAGGAAAATTAGAAGGAAAAAAAAAAGACCTGCAGGCTGGAGGAAATTTTTTATGAAGGAAGATAAAGGAGAAGGGAGGAGGGGACGAAAGGAGTTCGACGGAAGGCGTTGATTGGTCGTGGGCGAAAAGAAGGAAAAAAAAAGAGGAGAGTTGGCGGGAGGAGGGAAAGGGAGGGGCGGAGGAGGACGAGGGCAGGGCGTTCACGGGGAATGGAGAATGGGAGCAGCGGGAGATAGAGCAGTGGTGGAGACGGTGACAGATGCCGACTTGATGGCCCGTTAAGGTTAAGCAGACTCTGGTTCGTTTTAATACCACTCTCCTCTCTCAAACTAAAGCTGAAGGATACTAATGCCTTAGTGAGATACTGCTTTCCCTCGTACAAGCACTGCTCGTCTTCCCTCCTCTGAAATTCGGCTCATTTCTAACTCTCTCTCTCTCTCTCTCTCTGTTTCTCTCGCCCAGAGCAATTTATGAATACTAAGGGAATTTCTTTCGGGCCGATAACTAACTCACAAAAAGGGTGCTAAAAGGTTTCCTGTTACAAAAAGGTGCTTGGAAAGGAAGGTGCCTGTTTTCAAGGAACGTTTCTCTGAGTGGTGGAAATGAAGGCTCACGGTGCCGCTTAGTTAACTGGTGCTTTTGAAGACGGGCTTTTGCGAACAGGGGACTGGCCTTTAAACAAAGGAGGTTGATCAATTAAAATTAAAAAAAAAACTCTCAATTCCAAACCAATTAGGAAAAACTAAGAACATGAACAAACAAACCGATGTTATTTAAAAAAAAAATGGAACTCCTTTCACTTCATCTCTATCATCGCAAATTATAAATGCATTTCGCAGAAACCTTTAGCTCGGTAACTCGCGAATCGATTTTCAAAGAGAATGAATGTTTTATCTGTGTTGGAGGGCTTCGCAAAAAAAACCTTTTTCCTAACTCCAAAAGCTTTCTTCCGAATAAATAAATACCCATGTAGTTTCCGTAAGAAAAGGAGTTATTTCTGGAAGTAACGTATCCTGATAAATTGACCTCTACTAAATCCTTCCACAACTGCAGACTCACTCAGAATATCCCTTGCTTTAACCCTTCAGCTTTTAAATATTTTAATGTTCTTAAGTCTTCTCCTTTTTTCCTTCTTATATCCCTTTAAAATAAAATATACTGTACCCTCGGAAACTATTATTCCCGATATATAGAAGCGCTAAACAGTTAAATTTTCATTTTGAAAATTTAATCAACGTATTCAAAAGGTAATCTAACGGAAACCTGCCAGAAAAATTATTTATTTATAGAAGGTTAGGTAAATCCACAGATTTCCATTTAAAAGCTTGAGCAGTTTTGGATTTCATTTAAAGCACGAAAAACACCCTTTTGTTTATAGCGCCCCCATTATTTGTAAAGATCACCTCAACCCCCGTAATGTCGCCCAAAACAGATGCCAAGTGGCTCTCAAGCAGGAATGGCATATGCCTACTGTGATGATATACATATTACAGTTAGCGATGGCGTAAAATCTAATTTACGTACACTACAGGGACATTTAAACGAAGCATTTATCAAAGTATATGCGGAAGATAAAATTCAATAACGCACGGCTAAACGATGAGTGAGGCGACACAGGCTTAAGTCGGAAAATCTTCTAAGGCTGAGACCACAAAACGCTACGAAAACATATGGTGTTTATGTAATAAGTTGTTACTGCCTCGATTTTGATAGTCAGTGAACTAACTAAAGGCGAGGTGATAAGGTAATGTAAAAATAATGAATATTTAACACTGATGAGTACCACTTACGTAGATAGTGAACAACTACTTGTGAATGATTAGAAAAAAATATAAGTGCTTCGAATACATGAACATTATAAGCCAAATTGGCGTAAGACATGTTGTCCGACTTTAAACTTGATATAAAAAAATATCGTGATAAAAATTAAGGCAAGCCTAATCGACCTAAGCTAAACTTCAGAAAAGGATTAAAGCATAACTAGTGAGGTGACGACTTCCTCGGTGCAAATATTATTAGTCACTCTCCGTGCGTCAAAAATCCATTTATGGATGCTCCTTTTCGTAGAGAGAAAAAGGTAGCACAACATACCTATGAAGATATACGTGTACATGGATGGAAGGTCATATCATATTTGAATTTAAACAGTAACACGGGCAGGTGGACTTCAGAATTTTTACAGGATATATTTTAGAGGATCGCTCGATGGAAAAGTATGGCCAAGGAGCTCACAAAACACAATCTCACTATGCTATTTTGCTCGAAATCAGCACAATTTCCTACCACAATTACCCATTTATCCAAGTAACTAAATTTCTGGGTAATCAAAAATTCATCACTTTGAATTATTTCCGTATTTAGTTTGATTGCTTTATCTCGACTTGTTCACTATTCCGCAGAGTAAAAGTTCCGACCATATTCATGATTTATTCCTGTAATTAAGCAATAATTTTATAAACGAAATTCATTCACATGAATTTCGCCCCTCCCTATTAATCTCTTGTAATTATTGTACTACTTATAGATTTATAATACAGAAATAGACAAACGCACATTATGAACACTTTATGCAATTCTAGACACTTTGCAGTAATGTGTTTTATAGATCAAATAGTAGAATAATTTTAACTTGGTATGATAATTTTAACTTGGTCCAACTTTCAAAAGTCAGTTTTTCCACATTCATTCCAACACCAAGGTATTATCCTAACATAATATCATTGGACCACACTATATTTATAGTAGACCAAAACGATAAACTGTAGGGAAGTGTAACGAAGGAAACTTGAAGCTAGACGATGACGTATTTTATAAAACACTGTGAGAAAACTCAGTGATCAGCAGCAGTGGAGGTGAGATACAGCAAGTAATTAAGGGTAGCGTTTCTTACAAGTAGAAACTAATATATACCTATGGCATAATTTAGAGCTAAAAATTATTATAAAAACTTCAACAAACCATGCAAATGTGTTTTAATATCCTGACGATGTGTAGCAAATCCAAATAAGAAAAAAGGGAGCACTACGTGAAAAGAGGAAAAGCTTTGAAAAGTGCGATTAGAAAGAAAGCCTTAAAACCGTTGAAAATTTGTAATCAAATAAGGTCGAACGAAATTTAAAGAACGTGAACCCATTTACAGGAAAAACATTTGAAAGGAAAAAACAGAAGAAGAAATGCATCGAATACACTAAGTACACATTAAATAAGGAACGACAGGTATGATAAAGAAGATATACACCTCAATGAAGAATTTTGCATTATGGATGAAAATCATGTAGATATTGCATACACCAAATTGTCGAGCTTGAAGAATAATTCTCCTACTTCCGATTTTTTATCAGAAGCTATTAAGAACCACTTTTTGGTCCAATAGCACCAACTCAATAATTAAATGTGAACTCTTTAACTTATAAAACGATATAGAGCACCTACAAAAAATGTGCCCCGTCCACAACGATCCACCTTATCCTTTCATTTCCCTTTAACATTAATTCCCCTTTGTATCGCACATGACATGGAAGTCGATAAATCACAAGGTATGGGAGTCCGATTTTGTCATTTAAAATGCCTGCAAAACTGAATGGCGCGTCACTTCACACATGCATATATATAGCTGGAGATTGATGGATGATGGAGATTAAATACTGGAATATATATATCTTGCTCGGACTTTTATTTATGCAATTCAACCATATTATATAATTCATTTTTGCCCATCCCCGCGTTAATAAGCAAGCCGCCGAGTTGACACGAGGAATTATGAAAGTTCAATATACCTATTGAAGAGCAGTGCATCCTCGATCTGTTCAGGAATAAAAATGTAGCCTTGTAAAGATTTTCTAGAGAAAGAAAGCTACAATTTTCGTGCTATATGAAGGATTTTCCCGGCCATTGGAGATGAAATGCTGGAAATGTCAGCTTTACGTACCAATCCAGAGGAATCCCGCAGAAAAAACGAGTGATGGGAGAGGCTTTTCTGGAAGGCCTGCAGTCTATAGGAAATACAATAAAATGTATCATTCCGTTATTCGTAATATAAAGCAAATATTAAAATTGATCATTTTAATTTGTAAATTCGCCCAGGAGAAGATGGGAAGGAAGAAAACGGTCAATAACCATTTATGTATATATTTCCGTTAGGTCGGAAAAATAGTAATTGCATGATTTACTATCTCTAAACCTCTAAAATGTGTCTCTGAAGTTACATAAAACTCTAATCGCACCATTTAAAAGGCCATTCTAAACGAGGTGTAGAAACACATGACCCCAAATTCTCCGCCAATTAACGAAAGTTACACGAATTCAAAAGCATGGTTATGACCACGCAATGAATATTAGAACGTTATATTTTTTTACGATTTCATGAATGACCAAATTTTGGAAACTCGCAGTGCATATTGATGTATTTATTGTATTATTTCGTTTCAGTCCACCAATTTTAATTTTCAAGGCAAAGAGAGCCACGCTAATGCGAATGAATGAAGTATTAGCAGATTTTATAACTCAATTAATGTTTAGAGTTTTGCGTGTTTCTTTGTCTTGCACCCACCATTAAATTATTAAATACCAGAGCATTAATTTCTAACGTTTGCATGTGAACCAATCACAGATTCTGAAAAATATTCCTCAGATTCGAATGATTTAGTAAATATGGAATACAAATTGAGTATGGGATGGCTGGGAGCTTACAGATGGATGTATGGTTGCATATTGAAGCCAGATAAGTAAAATTATAGCTGTTATTAGAGAATGTATAACCGAAAGCGCATTTTTGATAGACAACAAAACTGAGTGATGCGATCCCGTCTTACTAAAAACGTGACCTTTCGTGAGCATTCGACCGGCAATTGAAAGGCCCCGGGTTCGGATCCCGGTCTTATTTTTTCCGTGAAATTTACTATTCCCATGTGTTCGTCTCTGTATGTTT
>LYUA01003102.1:70579-81400 GCA_002093875.1 Calopteryx splendens
CCCAAAGGAAGATCTCGGGGACCGATTTCTCCGAGCGGAACGATGTTCTTTTGTCTTCGGAGGAGAGGATGGAACATTTTTGACGGCTCCCAAAACTGAAATTGGGTTTCCCTCGGCGCTAGTCGAAGCGGTTGGAGGCAGGGAACTTTTAACGACGCCGAGTCGTCTTCTATCGAGAGGAGAGGGAGAGAGATTTATTGCGGTTCCATACTTTCCGTCCACGAAATGGTTTTATTGCTCTTCGTGACAATACCCATTTGATAGTGGTTTGAAATCGCTGCGGGAACATAAGCGACTGTTAGCGGAGCAGGTGATAAGTTGAGCTAGCGGAACCTACGGCCCTTTCCTCGGACATTCGTGCAGGCGTTTGAGACCGAGTCATAAAAGCTCCCGCATTGTTCGTAAGATCTGCCTTCGGGCTAATAAAAACAGGTCCCGTTTCGGCATTAGTCGGTAGAATATATTTGAAGATTAGGGAAAGTTTCTATTTTCGTCCGTCCTTTCCCGGGTTATTGTTATATGCAAACAATCATTCCGCTTATGGGTATGCATGCGGAAAGAAAATAATCCTCCTGCGTGATACCGATATGACTTTTAAGTATAAATATCCAATTTGCTGTAATATATCACTGTGGCAATCTTAAAATTGAAGCTTTTGAACCATGAATGGGAATCTTTGGGAGATATCTGACAAAAGATCGGGGTTATTAAAAAAAAAATTTCGGGCGGTGTAGTCCACTCATAAGTCCGGCCAATCCGTTTCCCCCTCGTTCGCATTTCGATCGGACCACGATTACCTATTAAACTAGAGGAAAAGGTGCCCAAACAAAGAGACTTTTTTAGGACTATATTTCCGGAAAACATATCGTGGCTGCGGCGAATAAAGTCTCGGCCGAGTGAAACGAATCGGAATCGACAAAACCTTACATGTAAATCACGATCAAATAGGCATGTACAATCGTTCGCTTCGTTACCCTCTTTCGAAGTTTTATTGCGGGAAATGAGGCGAGGGTTTGGAATGCCCCACCATTTCTTCCACTCGTGGGGCGAGCTTCTCTGCGAGATGAAGTGGTGAGAAGTCCTTTACTTCCCTCGGCTCGAGACAGCACCGCCTCCTTCGCTTCGCTTCGAGGAATGGCTTCCCTCCAGCCGGCAAGCGAACGATTTTACGTCGAACGCTCCGACTTTATTGCCGCAACCCGGGCACATAAAACAATCGTATTTTACAATGGGCAACACGGAAGAATGGTGTGTGGTGGTGGGAGCCTCGGCTTTGGACCGGGGGCCGCGTATCGCAAAAGGGGGAAAGAATCACTCGAGGCGTTGGGATTCCATTTCGGCCATCCAGGCGAGCTCGAGGAAGAAATCTTTGCGTGACGCCCCCCGGACTCATTCTTGCTCTCGAGGGGTGGGTGGAGGGAAGAGGAGTTTGTGCGAGAGTGGGACGAGAGACGGGACGAGGAGGAGGAGAGGGGAAGCAGGCCGTTCACGGGGCGAGGGGGGGTGGAAGTAGTGGTGTGTCCGTGGTGGTGGGTGAAATGGTGGGGGGGTGGTGGGCCATGCCCTCGACTTCTCACCCTCCCCGTCCCCACCCCTGGCCGTTTGAGGGGTCCTAAGGGCTTAAAAATTGTGGATTCGAATCGCGACCATCCAATCCCGAAAACCTTGGAATTATGGATGGCCCGGCTTAAGTACCCCGCTTAGCCCGGGTGTGATTTATGGTCCCTTTTTCGTTTTGGGTCGCATTATGTTTTTTTTTTGAGTTTTAACATTTCTGTTTTATTCTCTCCGCAGGGGGGTCTAGTTCCATACACAAAGAAGGGATGATGTGGACTTCGAGAATATTCCTTCCTGCCGTGACACGGTGCAAATTTCTCGGGGTAGTCGGTGCGCTTCATGGCGTTAAAACTTAAGTCTTCGGTATCTCATTTGGGACCGTACAGTGTTTCCACTTCGCGTTGACACCCTGGAAAATAAGCTTTTTATACCTCTTATTTTACGATTTTAGGTATCTCGCCGATTCTAGGCAACAAACGTCAACATGCGTGTTTGGGGGTGAAATCCGAAATTGGTGGTGGGATGGTCAAATTTCAATGACTTGATGTTTTGTCCTAAGATTACTGGAAGGTAACTATTTTTTGTCCAGATTGGTGAAACGATTTAGAATTGTATGAAATACAAACAAAATACCTTTAATAAACTCTAAAGGTATTTTTAAAGGCATGGTGACAGCGTTTATTGTTATATACATAATGAGACGAAACAAGTTTGGAGGGCCACATTGTCAACCACGACTCCTTGGTGTTGTAATTGTTAGCACATCCGACCGACAAACGGAAGATCCGTGGTTCAATTCCCGTTCTAGGCCTAATCTTATAGGTTATGTTTCATCTTATACATAAACCTTCAGCTTTAAGTCACATTTGTTACATAGCAAGTCAAGCTTTCCACTGCTGATCCCTGCTTTTAGGCCGATGGCCGGTTCAAAATATTTAGCAAGGATGTGTCATTTAGGATAAAGGTGGGTCATGATATGGAATGCCCACTGGAACTTTGTCCATCAGACTTAGTGGCATTTTCTGAGTATTTAATGCCTTTCTGCCATTCCCATAAAAATACCTTGAGAGTAATACCATCCCCCTGGGCAATTTTCGTGAATGAATTTTCACTTGACCGTCTTGGTTCGTTTTCTTCCTCTGCCAATGCGTGTCTTCAAACAAATCATATCCCGTCTATTATTTTATGAATTTCTTCCCATGGCGTGCCTTTCCTCCCTGTGCTTATCTCCTGGTGGTGGAACTATGTGTACTCGAATGCCATCTCAGTGGTGAAAATAACTAGTAGAAGTAGGAATTTGGTAACATAAACCCTCACCGATTCCACAGTAAGTGTGGATTAACTGTCAGCCATGACGTCTGGGTGGTCTTATAATGAGCATACGTATCTGGCAAATGGAAGGTCCATGGTTCAGTTGCATGTTTAGATTAAGATATGGACGCGGGATGGAAGATTTTTGTTTGTCTGATTTCGATTATCGTAGGACCAGGATGGTCCTTTGTAGCTATTTAATGATTCTGTGACCTCCAAAATAAATTCCGCAGCATATAGCCAAATTTTCGTCACACTATTTCCTTCTGTATTCACTCTTTACTTTTTAAATCTCTTCATGCCGTCCTGAAGGCATATACACTTACTACCCACTCTTCGACGGCCAAATTTTCTCCCTTCTGTCACAGCCTTCGGCATCCCACATTTACTTCTCCTGTCCTTATTAGAATTCCCAACACTAGAAGCATTATATCTTCCTTAAACGTTAGTTGAAACCTTTAGTTGTTCCGACTTCCTTGACCCAGCTTTTTTCTTCACGTCCAACCCTCATAACTCGTCACTTTACATTCATATTATTATTGCCTTCGAGACTGACCTCTAGTGCGGATATTTTTATTCACCAGGTACCCTATCGAGTGAAATATCCACCGTTGATTTCGCATTAGCTCGGTAAGCACTAATTAATTTCTCGATTCAATATGCATGGTTTTCTGAATTCCACAGCAGTGCACGCAATCCCACTCTTTATCTTTCAAAAGAAAATTTCCGAGAGAGAGAGTTTTTTGTATTCCACAATCAGCCAACGTTTCATATTCAAAGACTTCATTTCTAATTTTTCCGATTGCAAAATTATTTTTTACCGATGGATCCGATCCTCCCTGTCACCCCTTTTCATTTTTTTCGCCTTCCTCCTCTCATTTATATGTGTATTCCGAGTGTCATTCATTCTTAGTCAAAGCCGGAGGACTTTTCTAACGACCCCGTTGGACGCTATGTCGCGCAACTTTACGTACCCCCGACTATTTATCGGCACCGAAAACATTTGCTTGACCTACCAATTCCTTCCTATCCCCCTGATTTTTTTTTAAACTGGCAATCCTGTGTCTTTCTTGACCCCCGTGCGTCTTTCCAATTATTTTACTAAAACCCCTTTTACCGAATGAGTATGATTTGAAAAATAAAACGTCGCATCTTTTTTCCGGGTCCATTACACCGAATTTATTCTATTCCAGTTAATCAAAAAAACAGATCGTGAAAAAAAATAAAATCATATTAAAATTCTGTGGGCCAATTTTTTTAAATATATGTCTGCGATACACCCTTTTCCATTTATTTTATCGGTCGCAGACCGCTAAGTTTCTCGAAAATATTTTTTTTATAAATCATTTCCTTTTCCCCACTCTTGCTTTAACCGACATTTCCTAAATTAAATTTGCGATTGAATTCGTCTCTAAATCTGAATACTCCAATATTTACGAAGTTAGTGCATCTTGTTTAATTTATATGTTATCTTAACGTTTAATTTATACCATGGTTACAGGTGATGATTTTTCCAAGCCTTTTACTTGGCTATTTCTTATCATCCTTAAGCGTGGCTGACAGGATATTGTTTAAATTAAATCTGGAATTTGAAACTCACTTGGAAAAAATCGACAAAAAATAACGTTCAAGTATAAAGACATCCTCGGTTTTTTTTAATTCGGTAAAACAGCCATGAGTTACCTTCTTCTTCAGAGTTAAATAATGATTACAAGTTGAGAAAACTACCTTCACACACAAGCCTTTTAGCTCCATGGCACCACCACTCTTGCACTGTTTATTTTTATTTCCTACCCGTTTTAACAGTTGCATTATTTGTTTTGGGTTTATCCGTGTTTTCAATGGCTTCTCTTCATTCCTGCTAACTAAATATTTGCCTTGCTCCTTCTGTTGACTCTCTTTCTTGCTTATCCCCAAGTCTTCTCTCATTCTCTTCTTTTATATCCCATTTCACTTCTGTTGCATATTTAACGGTACCCTCGTTGATCCACCGCAAAGGTACATTGTTTGTAAACTCGAGTCATTTAATAACGAACTCGAAATCAAAATGACTCGGATATGACAAAGTTTTGTCCTTACAATCTCGAGAAATATCAAAATTTCATGTACGGGAATTGGAATGTTCGAGGTTGAAAAGGCAATGACAAAACTCGAGCGCAGGCTGAAATAGGAGTCCTCTTGTAAGGTAGAATTTTAAAATTTTTACACCTACCCTCCTGTACCAATTCTCTGTTGACCCAACACCGGGTTCGATTCCTGATGAGGGTCGTTGCCTTCCTAGTCTCCATCGATGCGAATTCGGTGAATCCGACCCAATCTTTCGGATCAGACCAATTAAAATCGGAATTATTATTCATTTTCCCTATTGTTCAAGGCTTACATTATTTGTTAGTCGAATTAGAAATTTGTTTGAATATGGAACATTAATTAAAAACTTGGAGATTATTGGAGTGGATTTCAGCGTTTCCAGAATATCATAGGTGCTGACGAAATCTTTGAAGCTGTAAGTACGACCCGCCTTATAAGTTTAGTCAATTTGGCTTCCGATTCGATAATAATTGTTCGATTACAACTCATCCCTTTCGTGTATCTTTTTGGTATACTCAACCTCTACGTTAGGCTTTCGGACCGTTTTGAGTCTTTCCTGAAAGGGTAAATCTTATTTAAGTCCATTGGTCTATTGGTCGACGATAAAAAGTATCTCTTTCCCCTGTGTATTTTCCACGATCGTCCAGTCTATGGCTAACATCATCAGGTCGGTAGCCATGCTAGCAAAAATCGGCAGGGCATTTAGATTTTCTTTAAATACTTCATAAATTCAACTAGTTTAATTGGCATTTCTATCGTTCATTTGCACACTTGCATTTTGCTTTTTGCTCTAGTCTTCGACCCTGGGAATAAATTCGTACCTTAAAACTTACTTTTTTGCCTTCGTCCAAGTTAATTTGTCATACTTCAATGCATGCCTCTCGTAATTCTTTCATCAAACCTTTCCAATCGCTGCATTTCTCTAATTGACTTACATAGCCAGTATTCAATGTTTCAAGTCTTCTCATAAACTCTGATAATACGTCTCTATCCATTACCTGCTACTCCATGGGCACTATAATCCTTTTAGCAACGCCTTTCAGCGCTGCGTTGCTGTATAAACAAATCCAAATTCTTTTGCGTTTCAGAATGGAAGGAATGGAATGGGAGGAAAATATATTTTGCACGTGAATAGGAAGTACCGAGAAATCCTAGATCAGTATACTCCAACCAAGTGATGTGGGTGGAGTAGAGACAGGAAAATATTTCAGCAGCAACCAGGCCACCGTCGTGTTCACGTCCCGATTCTGCGTGCCTTGTTACCTGATGTTTTTTTACCTGAGAATATGCTACACGGTGCGTCAATATCATTGTTTATAGGCCCAGGAAACCACTCCAGGTTGGCGCCTGGATTATCCCTCTGGGCGCAGTATATTTGACAACGTCCAGTTTTGGGCTCGGCCTCCCTCCCTCATTCTCCCTCTCTCCCCCCCTCTCTCCCCCTCTCTCTCCTGGGAACCTCCCCAACACCCCCATACATCGGCGAAAATGGGTCGGGGCGGCCCTAAAACCTTCGCAAGGGTAGGCTCACAGATTTTTGAAATTGAATGTAATTGTCTTGTATCCATTTAGTTGCAAAGAAAGCCGAGCCTCGTGGGCTTGGAGGGAGAAGATAGCAGAAGGGGATGCATATAAAAGGCAGGAGTACCTACCGGAGAAACCCTTGGTTATCTTGCTGGTCCATTCACCGCTCGTATCCCATGCCTCACCACTCCCAAAGGCTGGATCTCCATACCCACACACAGTTCCGAGCAACGCTCCAAGTTGGTCAGAGTGAATCCCTTTTTCCAGGAATGGAGCTGGCTGTACGTGGGAGCTAAATCTTCGCCCATTTCTGTGACTTGTGAACTTCCTTACGAAACGGGTCCGCTGCCCCTGTTCCCTGTGAGTTTTGGACTTCGTTAGAGTCCGCTATTCATAAAAAAAAAACTCAGCTTGAAAAAATCTCA
The DNA here is from genome assembly GCA_002093875.1 of Calopteryx splendens. Classification (NCBI taxonomy): domain Eukaryota; kingdom Metazoa; phylum Arthropoda; class Insecta; order Odonata; family Calopterygidae; genus Calopteryx; species Calopteryx splendens. The sequence goes on from LYUA01003102.1 coordinate 77,485, forward strand.
GCACTCCCATCCCGTTCGCTTCTCCCTACTCCCCCTCCCAACCCTCCTTTCCATGCGATACGCATCAACGTACGTCATTTCCCCCCACCCCGGGCAGCGAAGTCTCCGGGATGCACTCTTGCATTGGCCCTTTTTCTCTCCCTCGCACGAGCGTTCTCCGTGTGCCGCCCGGCCCTCTCTCATTTGTTCCCTCTTTATCCCAATGGATCCTTAAAAAAAAAAAAAAAATAGAAAAGAAAAGCGCATGCATGTAAATGCGCTGCGGCAGAGCGTACGCGCTCCGTCTCTTGTTTTTTTTTCGTGCGTCGTCTCGGCGGAGGGAAAACATGGCCAAAGGCGAGAGACGATGTGTTTCCCAAGCTGGGATCCCTCAGCAAGAAGGGAATGGGGGAACTGTAAATACACACACACACACACACACTCGCGCGAACACGTCCACTTGTTCGCCGGGGTTTCGTGCTGTCGCGACTAACTTGGCCTCCTCAGTCTGGTGGGACGTTTCCCTCGGATGCGAGGCGAATTTTAACGCTGGGCTGTGAGGAGAAAAAGAAATGGAGGAACGTCGGAACAAGGGCAGGGGTGGGGTGAAAACAAAACGTCTTTTTTCTCTCGTTTTCATCAACTCACGTTTCGGAGCAAGAGTTTAAAACGCTGAAAGAACGGGATTCCATGATTTCTCAGTGCGTGTTACTTACGGTCGCCCTCTTCGAGGACCCCGGTTTGATTCCCAGTGAGTATTTTTTTTTAAGTGGCAGGAATTGTGCGCCTAATACCGAAAATGGGTGTCGAGACAGGATTCCGATGGTATCGGGGAAAGAGGATACAGTGATAATTGCGATGGAGAAATGCCGATTATTTTGATCGCGGTGGATCGGTGGAGGTTCGCGCAAGGTGTGGGGAAAATTAGAACGAGAGAAACCTTGAGTCCCACCTCGGGAGCAGCGTAAACTGACTTCGAAGAGATTTGAAGGACGTTAATTTGGTAGTCACGTACGACGAAGTGCTGTATTCATTATCCACGAGAAAGAGCAGTCGTTGAAGCTTGGAGGTGTACACTGTTGATAGTAGGAATCTGTGGATAGGCAAACAGAGGGAGAAACGAGGAAAATATGTAAGAGAATAGGAAGGGAGAAGATTATTTAAGGAACTGCACGGAAATTAAGCGGATTGACTGGAATCACCCTGAGGTATAATGGATCTGTTACATTAGTTAAAAATCGTAATAGAAAGACCGTTCCCATAAGATAGACTAATTGTAAGAGACAAACGTAGGAGAAACAAAGAGGGAAATAGGACAAAAGGGAAAATCACGTTGCAAGAAAATATACAATGAGTAGGGAAGATTTGGAAGGTCGCAGTCAAACAATCTTAGGGTTGGTTGACTAATGGCTACCGATTAGTCGTCAACAGTCACAACGTTCGTTTGACGGGGAATATAACCTCCATTTCCTTAGGTTTTCCTTCTCTCCCCGTCCACGGCTGTGGTGTCGAAAGCGATGATGTCTGACTCGACTGCCGATAAAGATTTGACACCTTGGTGTTGTGAGAGAGGGGGTGAGAGCATTGGGGTGAAGTGGAAAACGAAGCCGATGGGGTGTGTGTGTGGCGATAATCGACCCACGCAGCGGGGGAGTGAGGGGGGGGTGAGAGAGAAGCAACCCCTGCCACTCACACTTGTTTGGCTTCCCTTGACAAGGAGAGAAAAACGGCAGGTCCACTTCGCCTGCGGATGGCCAACGAATGAAACTATTGTTTTTTTTACCAATGCTATGAAAAATTGGTTTTGAAGACGAATTTCAATTGTTTATAAACACGCGACACGCATTTTTTTTCATGGCCTTCTTTCAATGAATTGGTATTATTTTGAAGCATGCTTCGTTCGTGCTCTTCGTGACCAGCCTTTTAAGTGTTATGGAATCAATTCTTCATTTGTAGATTTGACTGCAAAAAACTTAATGGTATTAACTTTCGAGCGTTAAATGAATAAAGAAGGTGACACCCTGCTCTTAGTTACCACGACGTCAGTCCCAACAAGCTTTCTTTAGTTGAAGTTACGTTCCCGTCCCGTCGTTGATACATTAGTCCCCTTAGTAGTTAATGAGGAGGGGACTGGGGGACGACCCCCACCCAACCATTTAGTGGATGTAATGAAACTTGAATAGAGTCAGAAACGATATAAATATTAAAGCAAATAATAAAATAAATTATGAATTTTTAGTGGAAGGAAATATGCAATGTTAAGAGAGGGAAATGCGAATTATTAAGGCAAGAGAGAGGGAAGGGTCTGTTGTCTTTAACGTTTCAAATGTGCTGAAGTTGCTATCAGAATAGTCTGTTTTTTTTGGGCATGATTCTACGCGAAGCTGTGGCGTAGCTATTTTTTTACTTCTAGACCGTGCTAATAGTAAGCTCAAGTAATTCAAAAAATTAAGCTCAAGTAATAATACTTGAGTTTAATTTTTTATTCGTTTCCCTTATTTAAGAAACGACAAAGTTTAAAATGTAAAAACTTTCTTCACGCCAAAGTTTAAAATGTAAAAACTTTCTTCACGTCAGAGTCTTCGGGTTCTCACTGGAAGAGGAATTTTTTTCCTGGGAAAAATGTTGTGCGCGTGACTGAAGTGAAGGCTTTAGGCTTTAGCCATCGACGTTATAGAAGCAAAGGGGCTCAACCTTAGTTTTCCACCATGCATGGGATCGGCAGGTTATCTGCACAGTTAAATTAAAGTATGCGTCCATATAAGATGGGTTCCAGAGTCACTTAATGACAGAAATCCATGCATTCTGAGTTTTAAAACTTACAGTATTTCTGTATTGAAGTTTTTAATCACTTCCTAAGATTTAATGTGCATTTCCATACTCAGGACATACCCGATGACGACGTTGCGTGTTGAATTTCATGTTGTTTCAATAGTACCTCTAATGTGAGAATCGCAAGCGTTTTGACCCAGCGGATGTATCCATTAAAAAAATGCAAAAATTTCTCCATCCGTTCCGTATGCTGCATTCCAGTGGGTATAAGCACTGAGCTTCTAACCGGAGGGCTTGGGTTAGATTCCAGGTGATGCCTCCTAAACACCTTTAGCTTCACCTAAGCTGTGTATCATTTTCGGGTGTATCAGGTCATCTTGGAAAATCACAGGCGGTCACACCACCCTTATTACTCTGGTGTGTTAATTTCACACGCCGCATATGTATGCTTAGTACAGGGTGAGAGCTCTGCCCTCACCTACCAAAACCGGCCTTCGGGTCGATTGCTGTGATATTTTCCGCGTGCTGTTGTATCGCAGGCCACGTAGACACCAAAAATCTCGACCTCATCCCTGCTTGTGCACACGCTGAACGAACGGAGAATATACAAAAAAGATTTCGAGAACAACCACCCCTGATTGTGCTCTCACGTTGGATGACCTCATTTTTCAACCGCTTCCCCTTCGTATTTTATATTATGCACTGCACCCCAGTAACAAAATACCACCGTTCTAAATAATAGAGATAGTACCGTTGGCTCTGGGGATTCGGAGAGGGCAGTGGATAAGATATTGACTGCGCCTCTAAGAAGCATCTACTTTAGAGGAGGATCTCCCCCATTGGTCTCCGTGGACGACTGCTTTTTATCCTCCCTTTTCATCTCGAATCTCCGAATTTTCCGCTGCCGGAAACACCATACTCTCTTTCTGCGGAAAAGTAGATTGTTCTGATCTCTGCTCCGTCTATCTACTTCCCTTAGAGATCATTTTCCTCGATCCGATACCGTCGAGCCGAAGGTCTTAAAACAACGGTTCGCCCTCTCTCGTGAGGGAGAAAGAGAGAGAGGAAGAAAAAAAGACGAGCGGAGTGCGCGGAGATTGTGCGGAGCGCTCTTCTTCAGGGGGGAGAGATGGGATGGGTCGTCGTGGGTGCCAGCCCCCTCCTT
>LYUA01003102.1:107772-122945 GCA_002093875.1 Calopteryx splendens
TATATATATATATATACGTATATATATATATATCTCATCTTATACACTTATCTTTTACAGAATCTTAACCTTTGGAAGAAGGTGATAATTTGCCATCAGAATAATCGTGGATATATATCCACGATTATTCGATCATCTATCTATAGATGGCGAATTATCACATCACCTTATTCCAAAGGTTAAGAGATAAGTGTTTTCCTTCCTTGTGATAAATCGATCAATGTAAATTCTCTTGGATATGGTGGGTTGGTTACTACATTGCAGTTGGCGGTCAGTTTGCGAACTAATTTCAAAGGCACAGAGACAGAGGATAGCATTTCCGGCTACAAAATTGCTTTTGAGGACGGGTCTTTTCACGACTCTAACTCAAGTTTGTGATATTATGATCGCGTGTGAAGTTGGAGATTGGAAATATCCAACTCCCACAGGGTTGTTCTCGAATTCCCTACCAATTTGTTCGTATGCGTCAAGTTTTCCACGCTTGTGAAAAGAGTGTTCTCGCTTTGTTTCTGGAAGGAATAAAAAAAAACTAATTCCGCGGGAATTAATAGCACACTGACAGGGAAATATTTACCATTGGTGACGTTATTGGAACCGTGGGTGGCAAGGGAGATTGCCGCAATGTAAGGACATTTCAATAAAGCTTCCTCGCATGTTCCGGTGGAAAAATAAGATTTGTGAGTAGAGTAGAGTGGATGATAGGTAAACGGATAGTCCGGGGTGATTCCTATGGAAAACTCCATTAGAACACCTCAAACGGAGCAATTTACTGGTTCCACTGTAACTTCGAGGGAAATCTAATGGTCGCTCTGGGAGAGGAACTGGTCCCCCTACCGTGATTTTTTTTTAAATATGTACCACACACCTGGAGGACGTCATCCTAGTCCTAGTCAGGAATAATCTTCTCCCTCAATTATCATACGGGTTGATTACTCTGGTTGCGTGGACCTTATAGTTTCGGCTATCATTTTTTCACATCAATTTCTTCTCCATGGCATTAAATCCCAATATTCGATTATAATATAACGCATTTATTGATTTCGTCGTTTTCGGTGGATTCGCGGAAATACAGCAGGAAGATGAAACAATATCCATTCCCATGATCCCTTGCGCGTGAATTGCGTCGCGCGAAAAACAACTGAGTTATGTCCCCCGAGCATAATTTTTAGTATGTGCACGACGAAGTGGAAACCTATCAATTTTGCATTAAGCACATCGTTGGAAGCGATGCGAATTCGGAACTGGGAAACACTTCATCACGATGTGCGAGCGGGTTCTGCTTCTCTCGGGATGCGGCGGCGACAGTGGCGGCGGCAGCTGAGGGCAACGCTCCGGGAGCATCGCAAACCATGTGCGGTGCGGGAGAATGGTGGAGATTGAATGAACAGATCGGGTGACTAATGAAGGACTTTCACGGATGGTGGGCGTAGAGATAAGCCGGCGAAAATTTCCAAAAAGATGTAAGGTTGAAATTAATTGGCTATAGGTAGGTGTATTTTATTGATGGGCACAATGGGCTAACCAAATGCAACCGTTAGTAACAGATAAGATACAAGAAACGGATAAAGGATGATATTGAAGCCTTGAATTTGTAAAAACATAAATAGTTCAGGGGGTGGAAAGAATTAAGGGAAAGCTGAGTCAAACCAGTCCTGGGAAACCTGACAATTGCGAAGATATCCATAATTCAGATAATGAAAATGGTGGGATGAAATAGAGAAGGTCATGCCACAGTTTTATACTATTTTGTTTTATTTTCACAGTTATTTTTAAGTAAAAAACAATGTAATTAACCCTATTGTTACTTCGATAGATAATGGTAGAGAATTCAACTTGTACCAAGTCCTTAGGGGCAGAATTCATTCATTTGCTGGGCATCTTTTTCTGTGTCGCCAGCGATTTCCCAGTAAGAACTAATTACCAGGAAATCACACAGGTTGGATTTTAGCTATGGGTGTCCGGAGACGTCATTCATATTTGAACCTGGAATATCCAATCAGTAATTGTGCGTATTAATCGCTAGATTATCAATCTCCCTTAGTCATGCATGCCAACTGTACAATTGAAACCGATTCCGGTATTAGTGACCACTGATAAAGTAAAAGTGTCTTAAAATTCTCATTAAAATGCTCTGTCTCGCACTCATCAGTGCCTACTCTCTTTTTAAATTCATATTTTTTTCAGCCTGTCATTCCCATTCATAATTATAATCTTCCCCCTTCTCCCTCTTCCCTCTCGGCCAACCAGACCGCGTCTTTACAAACCCCATTTCCTCTTTCCCTCATTCTCTTTTCAATTCCCCAACCCCCTCTCCTCATGGGAAAAGTAACTATCACTTTCACCTGCAGGAACTGAGTGACGCTTTTGTCGAAAATCAACTGTGATGGTCATACCGCGGTGCATTCGGCCGAGCAAAATTTCTCATTACAAAAAAGTTTTTAAAGCTATTGCGGTGGGAAACTCACGATCGGTTATCAAAATCGAACTTGAAAATATTCCGCAAGTGGATATTGACAGCCTTTCCCCGCCTCAGAAAGTTTTCGAACTACGCTTTTTGTAATGAGAAATTACCTGAAGTGGCATAATATAAAAACTCTTTCTATTACAAAATAAAAATGTTTCTACCGTATTTAATCACATAAAAATATATCGCCCCTTCCAGATTATATGAAATAATACCTTTAAACGCTAATCCGTCGTAATTTTGACTGCGGTGAATGTGACAAATGGACATTACTCTGTTTCTTCTTTATCACTTTCTAATTAAAAACCGAATTATTTGTTTTATCTTTTTAAATTTATACCATTGCCATGACATGTTGCAACTGAAAGTAGCCCAATTATCCTGTATTGCTTCACCACTTTTCCTGTGGCTTGAATCGAAGACTGTTCTTGTTCGTATTGATCTGAAACACACTGACATGAGTACGGAAAAATGCAAATTCACTTCAGTATTATAAAACGGAACTTAAATATTCTTCCTTGCCTATAATTCTTGCCACAACAACAGTCAAAGACTATCATGACTTTACGATTTTGATGCCCTTCTATTATTGCTATGTATTCTTGTTTTCTTTTATCTTCCGCGCCATAAAATTAACTATATTTTTTCACGTTTTTTCTCGAATTTATTTCGTTCCGACGCGTGAATCTCAAAATTCTCCAATCTGCATCCAATCAATTAAAAATCAGTTCCTTCTGAACTTTACATTTCTCAGTGTCACGTACCAATCGTGCTCTTTTTTTTATTGCTTAAGCTTCTTCAACCCTCAATCTCTTCCTAACTTCCTCCATTTGCGTTCTCCTCCCATGTTACACCACTCCAATCTAGAAAATAGCAGCTTCTTCAAATGAACCCCATGGGGTCTGATTTTGACGGCTTATGAACCCCATGGGCTTCCATCTCTTTTTTTACCCAATGAGGTACGTCACATAGGGTCAGCAGACGAATTTCTGTTTTTAACCCCAAGCTAGGTAGAATTTACGTATGACTCGAGTGGCACCTAATGGGTCAGAGACTTGGACTATCGGAAAAACAGAGCAGGGAAGAAGAATATTAGCCTTCAAAACCTGTCAATGTAGACCACTGCTGATGATCGAATGGACAGATAATGTTATAAATGAAGAAGGTTGCGGATGAGCAGGAGCGGAAAAGACTATAAGGAGCACCATGCGTAAAAAGAGAGTCAGAAGGTTTGGACACACAACAGATTTGTCAGGAACCTAAGCGAAGGAAAAATAGAAGGGTATGTCCCACTGGGGAAGACGACCAAGGGGTGAATACAAGTTAGACAGATGGATAAACTTCTTTATTCGGGCGAAATTGAGACAATTGGGTGCCTTCCTCCATTTAACCTTTCGTCTAAATACAGAAACGGATATTAAAAATAATAAAAAGAAAATGAATGGAGAATAGTAAAATCATTAATAAGAAAAATTAAATCTCCAATGCGTGAATCAACAATGGGATGTTAATGTCGTGTGTGCCAGCAAGTATTTCAAAAGCATTAACCAGAAATGTTTTTGTAATCGAATATTTGATGATTTATCGTTCATTCGATAAGCTCCCCCTCTTCGGTACAGCATGTAGGATGCGTTCAAGCGTTGTTCACATTTTTCAACTCAATATGCGCTGAAAATTGTTAAAATTTGCCGAATCGCACTACCAGTAAATATTAATTGTGAGGGACACGGCTTTTAATACCCCTCATCTTCTCGATCCAGTGTTTGATGGGAGCAGTGCGATACGGGTTGCTTTTTTCTGTCCATTGCTGCCAGAAAAGTGAACGTAAATTAGGGTGCATTACAAACGTGGACCTAATCATAACGGATGATTTTCAGCGATTGATTGAATTCCCGTGCAGGGAATACTCCCACCAATTTGCTACTCTTGCTCGCAAAAAGAAGTCTCCGCGAATCGTGCATATCAGACTCATTTTCCGCCCTCTGCGTTTTCCGAGAGAGCGCCCCGCCAATCATTGCAATGGAAGCAGGCATGCTGTGTGTGTGTTTTTTCCCCCCGAAGGCAATGCGTGCGCAGCCATAAGCAGGAAGTATCGACGCAATCAACGAACAAGTTCCCACATTACTGCCACGTCAGCTGTCACTAGGAGAGCAGGGATTTTGAGTTCTCTCGGATCATGAGGCCATTGCGGCTTGGGCTACCCTATTGCATATTAATGTTTTCCAACTTCACGATTTGATTGTTCCATGGGAGCATAGATAACGAAATAAACTTTCCGTCCAATTACACTGATAACTTATTGTTTCACACGCCTTCACGCATCGACGCTACATTACCGTCGGTTAAGGTGCCGATGACCACGTCATGTCACGCAACACATGACTATTACACAGTTGTGTTAAAATAAAAGGCACGTTTTCTGTGAAATGAAAAGTTATTAGTGGAAACGGATTTATTTAGTTTCTGGTCTTCGAATGTTTCAGCACGTTTCGGCCGAGTCAGTCAATCCCTTGGGAGCTGGTGGCTCTGGAGTAGGAATTTTATGGCCAGGCGTGCGATAAGTATACCGCTGCGATAGCGTGGAATAAGACGCCCAGAAGCCATTAAGATGACAAAACTGATGCGACGCTTAGGAAGGAATCCATTGTCGACTCGGTGGGTTAAAAGGCAATCGTAAGCTTTTGGAATTGGATGTCCAGAGCGCCTGGTGTTTTTCCCACGGAATCGGATTTTCTTCCGCCTGATGTGAACTCAACTGTCCATTTGTAGATGCGCGTGCCCCAAAACACGATACGGTGTGTGAGGAGTGAAGCGATGACAGTGAGGGGCAATGCTTACTTTTTTCCGCTTCAGGGACAGCCATTCGCAGTACTCTCTAATAATACAACCCTCCCATGTGTTGCAGTATTTTGCACGCTATGTGAACACGCTCAAGGATCGAATGCGCGCTGGGAAGTACTGTTAAATTTTTTGCCAGCAAAGTGATTGCCTTATAACACGATAGTTAGGAACACTTGAAAAGATATTTTGTGTTTTTTCATATGCTCCTGTTCAATTAATTTGATTTTCCAAAAATTTTAGAGATGCTTTGATGCCTCTAATAAAAATATGATTCATGATATTTTTCGTTGTTATGAAATTGCATTATGTGGCCTTTCAGTTATTTCCTCCCAAAATACTACTGAGTACAATTCATAAATTTTCTCCGATTGGGTATTTCTATTTTAAAATTCATTGTTAAAGAGTCATAGAAAATTACCAGAGGGTGGAAAGGATTTTTTCCACGACCCTTCTAATACTCACTCCAAGAAAACGCCGCCGCTGGCTCAATTTAGACCGTTAAATATTTAGTCATGCTGGACTGGCTAGCAACATAGTGTCCGCGTACCTCAGGAAACCGTCAAGAGTTCTAAATTTTATTTTTTCACGGATGGGGCATGGAGTTTCTAGAACGATCATCAAACGGGAGGGAATATTCATCTCATACAACTGACGGCACAAAGGGGATTATCTATCGGTGTTGGTTTGGTTGAGTCATACATTTTCTAAATGCTAGACCTACTGCGGAGACAAAAACGGCTTAAGCGCCTCCTGAGAATTTAGTGAAGTGAGGGAAAGGCTTAGGCCGCGTGTTCTATGCCCACTATCTAGAGCGACGCAGGTTGGGGTTGAGCAATATCTAACGACCTTACACACAGGGGCAGTCAAATTTCAGCGGTCATAGAGCGTGCTCTTAACCCCTGTAATTTTTGGCGCCGAGCGGCGTTGGTCGCTTTGTGCAGATCTCCCGTTGATCGTGAATTTTGGATCGCTAATTGAAGCTGTGAGCAACACGAATCAATTATGGATTCGCAAAAATGCCAAGAATGTGAGTCTTGTCTGCAGATGGTACGCCAACAGCTCTTGCATCCGCTTTGTTTCTGCCGCTTTCGCTTCGCCGCATCATCCTCGGTAGAGGGCAACGAACGCGCAGTACACTCGGTGACGGGGGAGAGGCTTCTCAGCGTAGCATGTAAGGATGTTGTAACATGAGGGGACAATTGAAACCTCCTTCTAGTTCACCTGTCTCTTTCTTTACATTTAAAGGTTTCATCTTGATGATTCCACTGTGACATTAACACCGTCAGGACTACGAATATTTCCGAAAAAGACCTAGAGTGACAGGTCTCCTAAAACAACCTCGTCATCCCTTCTGATTGGGTCTTTATTTCTTTACGGCTTAGTTTTGTCGGGAAATTATCAGGGATTCCGCAAAAAATAAATGTAGGAATATTCTCCTTGTCAACTTAAATCTTTCTTTTATTATATCCTAGGCCAGTGATTATTTGGAGAGCTGCCAAAGAATGAAGATAAATTTAAAGTGCTAGTGAGTTTCCGGAAAAATAATGCAAATTTATTCGGAGAAGGAAAGAAATTGTTGCCTCTCTTCAAATTCTAGAGGGATAGGGTGGACTCGGGTGTGTCCTCGTGCGTAAAGTGACTAACATGAAAATTGTTGGTGCAAATACGCCTTGGGCTTGGAAGCTGCGTAGTCACGAAAGGATTTTCTTTATTTAGGGAATTAATCAAGCAAAATTAGAATCTCTGAGGTTTGGGAACGAGATATGTTTGTGATAATAATTACTATTTGACCTCACGACAAAGGCATTACACACAGATAACCCAAAGGGATGAGCGCAGAGACAGGTGACCAAAAAAGCGGAGGTCTTTGAATGACTCCCGCGTGTCACAACATAATTCGGATGCTATGGGCTTGTATTTGAATTAATTTTCCGTGACATGGTCACCGTGGCTCGCAGTTAAAGATCCCTTCAGGTGAGCAAAAGGAATTCAAAACACTGCTTATCTCGTTTTTAATGTAAAAAATTGCTCAGGAACTGTTTTTCTGAGTTATATGAAGGAGATATGTGCAAAATTTTAGTCCTCCGTGGCGACATTTGCAGTCTCAAATCGAATTTTGACTAAGACCTTAATCAATAATGAACTCCTTGAGCACAGTGCTTTAAGAAACTCAAGAGTTCTTCGAGATCATGTTCTAACGTGTGATAAAACGTGTTTTTTTCTGTGGTGCACAGTCTTTGTGCTTCATAGACTCGACTGAGCATGCAATTTTGTCTGATTTTAAATCGTTTTAAATACTCGTAATTGGTAGCACATGAAGTGCGAGGTGGAAAAAAATCGATCTGCAGGTAAGTGTATAAATATATTTACATCACTGCTTAATTTGCTCTACATTGATGCATGCCACCAGGATAAGAAGCGTCGAACAATAAATTTGACCTTACTTGTCGATAGCAAAATCGATGATAAATCAAACCGTAAGCCTGTATCCGGCAACATATGCAACCGGTTAAATTTAAAATAATGCATACCTTGCAGGATACTCGGAGACACGTTCTTTTTCGTATAATGGAAGTGGCACAAGAGCTATTATTGTTTCTTTCATTCTATTTTTCGAGATTTCATTATTTGATTTCATTTATTTTTGTCGTATATCAAATCATATCCGTTGTCGGAACAGTACTGGAATTAGTAAATGCTTGTAAGCAGTGTAGTAAATAAATTTGGTGTGACCGTAGAGTTTCCTTAGCCGTAGACACAAAAATATCAATTCCTCTGCCAGGGAAACTCGTATTATATAATTCATTAAATGTTTTGCTGAAATTTCTCATTTCGCCCCCAACCTTGAACTCATGGTTTCAATACATTTCCCTAAAGTCTGTGGATATTGAAATTGATTATACCATGAAATATGAAGCGACGCAGAACAAATCGAATTATCCAACCTGCATGTTCTAAGAGATGCCTTGGACCCAACGAGCCGAAAAAACACTAATAACAGATAAGTATTGGAGTTCTTCCTATGAAAAAGATTAAGCACCTTAAATGTTAAAATTTTGCTTTAACCTCGCGGATTGGAGCGCCTTGCGCATGGCGACGCGTGATTTTTGGCATTGTATATACGGAAAATCGTAAGACCATCTTGTTCCATTTAAAGCTCTCAAAAATTCAGTGTAAGAGGACGCCTGGGTAGCTTAGCTGACGATAGTACTCAGCCGGAAATCGAGGGATCCGGGTTCGATTCCAGGTTCAGGGGATTGATTTTTGCATTGTCAAATATTCACACATGTATTCTCTTCATGAGTTCTCGTGATTTAATGATTAAAGGGAGTTGATTCAATTTTCAACAAATGAAAATTCGTTGTGTGAAGGGCGTGGTATGCTTAATGCTGGAATGGATACTATTCGCAATTAGGAAAACGTGCTATGGAATGTTAACGAAATCGAACTGGTACTGTCAATTTAGTGAGCATGCCCTATCGGAGTTGTCAAGTATTTTATATAGGATTTATAACATTTGAAATGACTGGCCTCCTTGAAGGCGGGTAAGGGTAAATGGCCTAAGTTATTGGATTCGTGTATCCAATAGTTAACTGTTTCATCTTTTATGGCATTCACCTTCGTGATTGTTTCAACAAATTAATTTTTTCCGCATAAAAATAAGATATAATTCAGTAATATGCAGAATATTTTATGGCATCGTAAATTGCTCCGCAGAAATCTCTTTCAAACCTCTTAAATTCGCGAAAGCATGCGATAACCGTCGGCACACGATTTTTTTTCAGCATTAAAACCTGAAAAAATGAATAACCACCGTAATTTGAGGAAAAATATTAATATGATGACCTCAAAACTTTTAATGGGTGATCTCCCAGTCACATGGATGAATTCTGTATGAAACTCCCTCCTCTTCTGGCTGCAGACCCGTTTCCCTGCACGACTGTTCTAATTAACCAGTCCCATGAATGCATCTGGCGCAGCGTCTGTCTGCATCTCAAATTTGTGACCACGACATTATTCATCAACTTATTCCTGCTCCATTGTCTTGAGCCTAGAATAGTGGCCGAGCGCACACTGAGCTCCGTCCGAAGCAATATGAAAGCGACCAGATGAAACGTCGCCCTCATTGCATGCCTTCTATTACCTTGATTTCACACAGCTTCAGTTTAGTGATAATTAGCCCGGCTCATTTCGGCGAGACTTTGATAAACTCTCCGAACTAGAGCATTTCAGGACGGAAAACTTTTGCGAATGAAAGCCGGTTATGAGGAAAATAAAATTGACATTTTTTTTTATATGATCGCGAATGCAGTGAGAGAGACAATCCTTCTGAATCCAATGTCTTTGGGAGGTTTTGTTTGTCTCAACTCCAAGAATATAAATCTCTCCCAAAAATGATCGCTGAGGTTCGTTAAAAGATAATCAGGAAATGAAGAAAGTAATTCATCAGTAAATGCGAAAATTAATATTTAAATAGGACTCAAGTAGGTTTTCACAGAGTTTATCTCTTAAACTCTGTTTAACTTTATTTCACCAATGCAAGTGGATTTTCTAATTTTCGGATCCTTCAATGAATATTTCGGGAAAAAATGTTTGGAATGCATGGGGAATTGTTGTTTGTTGGTTCAACAATAATGACATTGAAGTGATGCGATATTTTTGCATTAGCTCAAAAAATAATCCTCACAACTTAAGTTTTCAATCAAGAAGGAATTAACATGGGCTGGATAAGATTAAGGAGTTAGTAAACATTTTCCTTATAGTGATAGCCATAAACCCTCGTAAAATTATGTTTTTGGGGTTTAAAATTATGTTTTCCAACTGTAAGTACGAGCATTTTTTAAGATTCTTCTAGTCTATTTGGACATATCTAATATAGATATATCAGCAATGGGAAGTGCTACACATTGTACTTATTCATTTAGATTTGGTTTCAGTATGACTTTGAGAGGAACTAGGTTCATAATTCCTTTTTGCTCCTGATCTTATTAGCTTTTTATGTATGCAATAAAAATTGATTTATCTTAAATAAAATAAGCAGTGAAACGCAAAATATTTGTCTCATTTTTCTCAGGTATAAATTGTTAACATTCATGACATATTGTGAAATTTTGGGTTGTTCACTATCGATTAGAGAGCCTCTTAAGTATTTGAGAGGAAAACAATATTTAATATTCAATTAACAAAGTTAATTACATTAACATATTCTGTAAATTAATTCTAAAACATTAACCTTTTGCATTGTTTATTATGAAAATGTTCAATGATTCTTCGGCTGCTAATAACCAACGCGCCCTTTCACTTTACACATGGGAACACAAGCAAATGCCAAACATGTTTGAGTCAAGGTGGCACATCACGACGAAAAATTCGGAAATAATGAAATTTTAGGCACTATTTCCTCTGAAGGAAACATGGAATTTTATGTTTATATTTTTTTCGAAAACTTTTCAATATCCCGTGAAACCGTTATTTTTAAAAACAGGGATATATATTTTATGTTTTAATTGATTTTTTGGCTGAATATATGAGCATTTTTCATAAGAGATCGTGTTAAGCATTGTCCTTTTGAGAACAAATTTCGAGAAAACTAGCGAGGGAGAGTCCAGTGGTTAAAGCTTCCAACGGATGATACTCTTTATGGATGCTTTGGTGACATTTTCAGAATCCACTTTTCGCCTTTTTCAGTGCTCAACTTCCTTAAATTCTGCAGCAAGGTAACAATTATTAATAAATTTCCAATTCAAACGAACGGATTTAGCTATCTCGGTAGAGAGCAGTGTAAGGAAATCAGTGACGCTAACTTTTTCCTTCTTTTTTGCAGACAAGGCTCCGTCAGAGGCCACTTTCAGGGGCTCTGAGTTCCTGTCTTACGACCTTGGCCTGAGCGGGGGTGGGCCCATAGTTGGTGCCCAAGACGCCGTGTCACTACACTTCAAGACGCGCCAACCCAGCGGGCTGCTCTTCTACACAGGTAAGATGCTTCCGAGGGAATATTGTATCCTTAAGCATACCGCTTGAGTGGCTCAAGGTTCGAGATCACGTTCAATTTCACCCTTTTATGCACTATTCTCCCACTGCACATCCGCTTCCATAATTTCTCAACATGAAGCTCAAGACAGCAAGCATCACTGAGTGCTTTGATAGCACCTTAAGGACGCCAGCCAATGCCACGGTTGACTTTCTAAACTTCTTAATGGTCCAAAAAGTACGAAAATGTTTCCAAAATATGAAAGGTCCGTGTGAGCTCAGCTTTAAAAAAAATATTCCAAGAGAGATATCAACACAAGAAATAAGTAGATCAAATGTTTATAATTCGGAAGCATTTCGATTTGGGATTAACCAGTAATGTTTCCATTTTAAAAACATTTTTAGCCGTTTCCATATGGTTTCAACTGTCTTCCTTTAATAAAAAATTTTGTTTGATCTTATAACCTTTATCCTAATTTGGATGAGAATTTGGATATTATACTTTGATGCAGTTTTTAATTTCCCCACGAAAAATTCATACTATTTTACGATTGATACTTTGTCCCATATCGTTTTTTTTATTGTCTTGGAATTATTTGGTTAAATGCAAACCTTTCCCATTTATATTAGGTAATATTCATACATCTCGTTTGATCTTGGTGAAATTAAGTTCCGTTTTCCCTTAATGCCTCAAAAAAATTATTCCTGTTGATCTTTCGGCAATGTAAAGACCAACTCGACTGAAAATAAACGCGTACGAAGGCATAAGGTTTTACTCAGCAGAATCATTTTGATCAACAGAGCTTGTTACACTTTGCAACAACTTCTGCTGATTCGTTTTTCAATGAAACAATGCATAGGTGCAAAGGCAACTCGCAGCAAACAAATCGAAGCGTTTGAATTCAAGCTGTAGCTGCTTATGGCCGATAAGGAAAAATATGTTAACTAACAGCCGCAACCCTCTCCATAATTATTACATCCCTCAAAGCGAGTTATTTAAAGCATATTTTCTTCAGGATAAACAAAGGTGCCGCTTGGTCGCCCTTTTTCTTAGTTATTCTGTAAATTTGTTTTCCTGTTCTCCGAATTATAACTATTGTAATTTCATTTGATTCTTTTCTATCACTTAATTTATATTCAGTCGTTGCACTCCAGTTACTTAGACGATTAATCGTTTTATTCGTTATTGCCATTAATTTACTTCAACTTCTGTTTTCCTTATCGTTGTATTCTATTTACTTGCATTTTATTTCTAAAATTTTCCTATTGATCCAAAAATGTATGCACCCATCGTGTATACTACATTCCATATTTTTGGAAATCCAAACCTGGGTAAAAGGATGTTCCAAAAGTAACTTGTTACATATAAATAAATGGCAATCTTCTCTTTTTCACACGCACACCGCACACATAATTGAACTTTTGAAAAAAAAGCGTTTAGGTATATTTCTCTCGTATGCTTCTAGGTGCGTGAAAAAATCGTCAATCCGTCCAAGCCTTGCCTTAAAGGGTTAAACATCTCTTTGATTAAAAAAGATATGAACATGAAAAAATCACAAGATGCACAGAAAAACTAATTGCATCCCTACACAGATGTTTGAATTTCATGTACCAGAGCACTTGGTGAAATAAGCTCTATCGTCACATATAAAACCCATTTTATGTGTTGATTTCTGAAGGTTTGGGAAATTTTATCCAATATATTCGGGAGTTAAAAGCTTAGAATTGAGTACAATTTCATATGTTTGAATTAATTCAATTGAATACCTTGTCACTACTTGAAAAATGACTTCTGGAAACTTGATCAATTCTTATTAGTCAAAAGAGATATATTTGCGGTAATATTCCTTTTGCCGTGTATTACGTGCATTAATTTTAAATACTTTTATCCCAAACAGCTTCACAAATTCAGAAAAGGGACTGTGTTTATTGGCACGTACTCCCTTTATGCCGACTGTAAATATTAATTACGAAACAATAACACAATAATTATTTTTTTTACAATTCCAATTGCTTTCATTTGATGCTAACGTGATGTTTTATTTTCAAAAATATAAGTATTATAATTTTCCTTCGTTTTGATAATATACCCGACGGAAAAATAACACTCCACTCCACTCTTTAGTTTCCCGTCGCTAGGCAATTATTTTGCAAACGCATGGAAATTGCCATGGACGCTGGAAATTTTGGACAGATAAACAAACGCCCAAAGGAAGTCGGCCGTAGCGTAGCTTTTGATTCGACTTCCAGTTCATCTCTACGCATAGAAACGGTTGATTTTTTTAACAATAATCATTCGTTTTTGCACACCTTCAGTTATAATCTATTAATTCACCTGAATAATTTCTTTTATTTAATTGAGATTGTAGCAAAGGTATTTTCGTAGTTTGAATTTCATCACATTCCAACATTGATGAATTCGTTCCTCGTTGAGGAAATCGTTTAAATTTTATCACCATCGGCACGCAAGAATTTTATGGTGATAAGATGCCGCAAAAACGTGTAATGCCGCCGCTTTGGGTGAGAATCTTACTTGTGATGACAACTTCATAGCTATAAATGCCGAGCTGGGAACGTTTCCGGCTGGGAGACCGTTTTCCCAACACGGCTGAATCTTTTTTAGGTAGGATAGGTTTATTTTTTTAAATGAGTATGCTCCGAATTCATATGTTTCGCTCTGTGTTTGTAAATTATGCTGGTGGAAATTCCTGTTCATGAAAAAGGCATCCGAGAATGCAGATAATGGGCAAGCACCTCGAGGAAGGTCTAAAGGCGCGAGGAAGGACGAAGAGGCGAGTAAAACGATGCGTGAAAGAATTTAATTCATATAAATGTATGAAAATAAATGTATTTATTATACAATGATTACGGAGTTCTCCCAGTGTGTAATAGCCTTATGGTAAATTGCACGAAAATATACTTTTCAGTGGCAATGTGATGAGAAATATTGGAACAACTCCACCTCAGGCGCTTGAGAATAACAATTTTCAGATGCCGAATAAGACGGTCCATGTGGTGGCCCAGAATTTCCCACTGGGAATGATGGGAATGATTCAAAGGTGCTCTAGTTGCTTGGAATACCGGACACCGGTATTGGCAACTTTACGCCAAATGGAGCTTTCAGATACCAGGAAGACTGTGGTATAGCAGATAATAAATGAGCCCTGGGTAAATGTGAGGGAGATCCGGAGGTTCACAAAAGAATATGGGTTTGAGATCATAACCAATAGTCCATATTACGTGAGAAACAATGGGAAACAGGAAGCGCCGATGGATACACTAAAGGTTGCATTTGCCAAAAAAACGGATCCTTGTTTAGATCTCCCCGCACACTATTTTTTTCGTTGAACTCCATCGCACCCTCTCTCGGGACTGCCTAACGGGACGAATAACGGGAGCTCCGAACGCCCCTACCTTCGTACCGTATACCACGCATGTGGCACGAACTGGAGAATAGCAGAAGGAGAGTTGTCGACGTACAGACTGAGAACAAGAGGAATCACGACCGCCGTCGCCGGAATGTACAGCTGCGGACGGAATCACCTGCCCCTGGAATGAGGGTTTGTATAAAAGATATTGTATACGCGGGTAGTTAGGAAGGTTCTCCGTGAAACAGGAGATCGCTGGAAAAGGTTGAGGCCCGAGGAGGTGGAGTGGACTCCGAGACCCTCGGTAAACGTTACCCTGCGCCGAAGGGCATCCGAGATGAGAGCACGATGCCGTGTCAACAGGGAGCCCAAGTGAGCTGGTTGACCTTTTGGACTAGTAGATAGATGGTGGGAGTATCTATTTCGCCCAACCAATTCGGCTGAAAGTGAGTGAAGGAGCTGCTTGTTTTGAGAAGAGAGAATGTGCCGAGGCCAAGTCGAACACGTCGTCAGATATATATATATATATA
>LYUA01003102.1:151480-166094 GCA_002093875.1 Calopteryx splendens
TAAGTGGATGCTGTAACTTCCACTGACAAAATAATTTTTTTCAGCCAAAGTAAAGCATATTCAATCAAACGGTTCGACAGTTTCCTCCTATTTTATGTCTTCTACGACACAAAAAATTGACATTGCCCTCTGTGAGTCAACGTTCACGATCTCTCCTTGTCAGTGAAATTTAGGAAATTAATTATATTAAAATTAATTTTAATCGGAAAAAATCTGACTGAGAAATCAAGGAGGACTTGTTGATTGACTTGTAGCTTTGAAAAACGGACCCCACATGTCAATTGTCTCATGCATCTTTCGCCATTGTTATTCTCAGCCGAGATGAAATAAAAACAAATGATGCTGGAGGTGAAGGTCACGCGTAGTTCTCTAATGCACTTTTTTCAAAGCAACCAGTCAAATTATTTGAGCAATCTAATTACCATCTATCCGGAAGCATTGTAAGTGGAAGAACCTCTTTCGGTCTTCTACGAGGACACGTGAATTGACTCGTAGCTTTGAGAAACGGAACCCGAACATCAATTGTCATCTTGCTAAACCATTTCCCCCCCTTCCCCCCCCTTTCGCTCTCCCCAGCCGAGATGAACGGGAAACAAGTGACGCTCGAGATGGACGCCATACACATCGGCGGTTTCATGCAGCAGGAGGACGACCTCCCCGCCGTCACCCCGCTCCCTCCCCCGCCCGCCCCCAACTTCGTCGGCCTCATGCAACACCTGAGCATCAACGGGCGCTCCTACTTCGACATGGCCAAGGTGGACAAGGACGGCCACCGGGTCAAGGTGACGGCGAGGTTCGCCCGCCGCGACCCCTGGTGGACGGGAGGTGGCAGGGACGCCAACCCCCTCTTCGAGGAGATGGCGATGCGACCGAGGGCCGAGAACCCGCCCCTCCACCACCCCGTCACCTTCCGCTCCCAGCACACGTTCGTCGTCCTGCCGACCCTGAGGGCCTACGCCACGGCGGACGTTTACTTCCAGATGAAGACGACGCAGCGCTCCGGGCTCGTCCTCTACAACCCTGGGAGGGACGGGGACTTCCTGGCCGTCGAACTCGTTGAGGGTCACATCCACTACGTGTTCAACCTCGGCGACGGACCGGTCAGGGTGAGGGACAGCGCCCGGCTGCCCCTCAACGACGGCAAGTGGCACTCGGTGACCATAGGGAGGCCTTCCCCGAGGAGGCACACCCTGATGGTCGACGATCACTTCGCGGTCGTCGTCACCGGCACCAGTCTGGGGGCGGCCAAGAACCTCGACCTCGACGGTGGACTATACGTTGGTGAGTCCGCGCGCGCGTCATCGCCGTCGTCGTTGGTTTGGGATGGGTTTGTCTGAAAATTCTCGGTGGGTAATTCACCGATTGACTCCGATTCCAGAAAACACTAAGGATTGTAACATGGTGCGGGAAACACTTAACTGTTCTTAATGCGCGCTCTCTCCTTATTTCCAATGAGCTTTGTCTATGACATCGGCTGCAAATTGTAATAATCGTATACAGAACAGTCACCATCACTCCCCCATATTATCCCTCACTCTCAGGCCTTAGGCTAAAATTCAACTCCTCTGATGCATCCAGCATAAATACTGCTCAAAAAATGTGAATTTTTAACTTCTTTTTACCTCACATATTTCAATTAGCCTCCTTATTTCTCCAAGAATAAATTAGGCTTATAAAAATAACCGGTGAGAAGGTCATACAGTCATCCATTAAACAGGGTGACTTTCTTATGTGAGGAGAAGATCTTCATTTGAAGTTGAATAAATGCAAGGATTGGGAGATGGCATTAGAGGCAACTTCTTCCTTGCGAAGACGGTGTTAGTTGGTCTTAAATCAACATTCCTAAGCATGGAGATACAATCTTCTAAAATAATTTAATTCTATTTCATTAAATAGAGCGCGTATTTCATTATGTAATTAATCCTTGAGACTTTTAATACTGTTTTGACTCTCCTCAAAAGGAAAACGGGTAATAGAAGGGAACCATCTACATGAAGCACACATTCTCAGATACTCATCATTTCAGTACATCTTAGCTGAAATTGAAAAAATTATGAGATGACTTTGTTCTGAGAACTAGTAGAGAATTTTAAAAGCAGTATTAAATTTTTGTGATACATTATACTGACTTTTGTTGCTGATTACGCGTCACAATTGCCTGTTTATTAACCCCATGGATCTCATCTCTCTCTTCCTACAGGTGGCGTTTCAAGGGATAAATATGAAATGCTTCCGGAGCAAATTGTCTCTCGTCATGGCTTTGAAGGTTGCTTAGCATCCTTGGATCTTGGCGGTGAAACCCCTAGTCTCATTTCCGATGCCATCATCAAAAGTAATCACGTCACACCAGGCTGTGATGGAATTGAAGGTATTTCACATTGATTCCTAAGTAGTGGTTGGAAGTTTTTATTTAGATAAGTTATACATCATTGTAACATATATTCTAAAACTCTGTCTAGGTAAGTTAAAATTTAGTGTAGATATTTTTTTAATGGGATCAGTATGCTTAATTTGAGATACTACTCCACTGCCAGCAGTTAACGCATGACTAAGACTGTTAAAAATCTTAAGGAGTGCATATAATTATTTTTAATCATAGCTGAAATTGTTCAAATTCAACATCTACGATCTGATTACTTGGTACTCAAAGCATTCAGTGAACCTAAATATGTACCTACCACTCAATATCAAACTATGTAAAATGTTAAGTAGGTACAGGGAACAGAGAGTGCTTAGCAATTTTTTATTTTACGACAAAGTCAGAAAAAACATCCATTTTAGATCATCTGGCAATTATAAATATGTATGAGATACAGTTCTATTTGGTATCCTCTTAGTCCACACACATTAATGGTACACTATGCACATATGATGAATATTGTAGAAGATGGTTTAAGGCATGCTTGGGCAATTTTCAGCTTAATTCATTGAAGAAGTGTGAGAGTGTAATGTGATAATTAACTTTGGAAAAATTAGGATATATTCCATCCTTCAAAATGCACTCACTTTTTACATTATTATTGTATTTAAATAAATACAAGTCTCCACACCGTGACATCTCTATTCTCATGTGCTCCACAGACAGCAAAATATGTTCTTCATTGATGTATCTTTGTATTATGTAATAGATTTCAAGAATGTATTCCTTAAGTTTGTTTATGCATATTGCATATAAATGTCCCTGCCATATAGCCTTATACACATAACTCATATTTATTCCTTAGTTTCACTTATGTATTTGAATGACAAGTTGTTCCCTCTATATTCCTTGAAAGAACTCGACAGAAATTTAGCCTCAAAACAAAAATGAAAAATATTATTTAAATATACTCTGGCATTTTAATCAATTCAAGACTTTCAAATTAATTAAGACTCCACAGTTGACAATTCATGGCCTTTTTATTTACATATTTACAAGCTCTATTTTCCTGTTATGTAATTGCAAAATAAAATCAAATAAGTATTACAAATGAAAATGAGTAAAAAGTATAGTAATAAGGAGAAAAGTCCTATCAGAAGTTAAAACCAGAATTACCTACTTGTCCTCTGTGATTCATGATAATTTTAGTTTACTGCATATCACTATTGTACTTAAATTTGCATTCAGTAAGCACTGAACTCTTAATGTGCACAAATGAGAAGAATCACCATTGCTTAAAGGATAAAATGTTTTAAATATAGTTTAAAATATCCATTTAAAGGCACAAATTTTTCTTCAGAACATCAGTATCCACACTATTAACAGTTAAAGTATGTAAACCAAATTTTAAATCAACTTTGAGATTACTATTACCTTTTAATGACATTAAATGCTTTTATAGTCGAATTTTATGTAATTGAGGTAAATGATGCCAATGCAAGAAATTTATCTGTTTTATTTAATTTTGAATTTGGGTATCTCATCCTGAAATTTACACTTTTGTATTCAAGGAGGTCCTATGAACAAATGTCATACCAATACTTGCGCAAATCATGGCTCTTGTGTACAACAGTGGAATTCATACGAGTGTGATTGTGACATGACATCTTTCACCGGTCCAACATGTGCGGAAGGTATAAATCCTTTTATTTTATTTACTAAGTTCCATTATTCTCCCTTCTGTGTGATATTTTGGCCACTTGCATGCAATCGACCAGGGTAAATTTTATTTCAGTCTGAAAAATAACCATGGTCATTGTATGAAAGACAGTAACAAACTTAATATGAATTAACAGAATAGGATTATGAATAGGAATATGGATTAACAGAAACCACATTCAACGGCTCAAGGTCTCTGCATATCATATCCTTCTATTTATTGCCCTCACAACTCTCTTCAGTAACCCTTACTGGCTAAAAATGTGCCCAATGAGACTATCTTTTCTTATTTTCCGAAACTTTTAAATTGATCCTAGAACTAAATCATTAATGAAAGTCTAATATTTAATTTTTAAAATTCTGAATTCTATTGTAAGCCTCAAAACTCCATTTTTATGACAAAAAAATGTTTGAATTTTATATATATACAGAAATAATTTATGTTACCTACTGATCTTCAACTTCATGAATATGATAGGGAAGTAGGTTACACTGAAGCAATAGCACATAAAGGTATTTAGCAAAAAATGCCACTTTATAAACTCCCCATCAAGGCTTCATTTCATTTTCTGATAGTCAGATGGAGTTCATAATGCTAGACATATGTAAATCTTTCTTCATAAAACCTGAATTTTCTTCTGAATGCCCTTTGTCATCGTCACATATGTGACTATATTTACTCTTCATAATAATATGTCAGGTGATATTTAAGACCTAGCTTTACAAGGAGAAAGTCACGAACCTTTATAGGTCTGCAGTTCAAATCTACTTTTTTTAGAAAATTTCATAGGCTAAACCTTTGTCTCTTGTTTTAAGAAACCAATCAAAACTATTTGTCTGCACCTGAATTTCCATTGGTTTTTCTCCCGAACCATTTCAGAATTAATTTACTTTAGTAGCCCAAAAAGAGTCAGCAGTAAAAAATATTAATAGCTGGTATTATATTCCTACCTAATCGTAAACCCAGCTTAATTATTTTTTTCAGGAATGCCTCTCTTGAGGTATAAAATAAAAATTTGTCATAAGTGTAGTCATGTGACAACTATATGACCAAATTTATTACCAGTGAGCAAATCTGTTTTTTTTACAACTCTTGAATTGATTTTTTTTAACTGTAATCATAGAAAGTTAGCTTCATTTATTACCTTTTTCTAATAATGTGTCTCCATTTTCCTAGAATCTGTTGCCTATGAGTTTGGAAGCCATGGTGACGGTGGCCTGATAACGTATACATACCCAGAAGAGCACAGGCCAGAAACTAAGGGTGACACGTTGGCAGTAGGATTTTCCACCTCCTCAGAGGACTCTGTGTTGGTTCGAGTTGATAGTGCTGTTTCACATGATTACCTTGAGTTAGAAATTGTGAGTATAATTCAAGATTTCTGTCATTCATACAAGTTTTTTTTCTGTCTGTTCTGTATCCGTATATGTGTTCAAAGTCAAGTGAAACTTGGAACTACACCTCATGAAGAACAATGACCTCTGATGCACGTAAAAAAAAGTGCTTATTCTGAGAATTTGAAATTTAAAAGAAATTCTTTTGGGTTTAGAAACGTGGTTAAATGATGGCTAATAATGGTGTTTTACTTTCACCAAGAAAAATATTTTTAAAGAATCTACAAGCATTCAACTCAAATTACTTTCTAATTCTGCACTTGAGTAATCAATCTTCCATTGTAGATATATGTATAAGGTTTTTTTTATGGGAGAAGGGCATTCCCTGTCCTCCAGAAGTTGATTTATTTGATTAATTATTAAACGTTTTGTATCAACTTTGCACTAGGTGTCTTCAGCGAAGCAAATATTCGTAATACAGACACATAATATTTTACATGCATGTTACAAAACACATAGAAGCTAAGAGACTTGGAAGTCATTAAAGGTGGAAACATTGAGGATATTGGGTATTTTTAGAAATAAAATATGAGAAAGGAAGTGGAAACACCAATCTATAATATCAGAGTAGGCATCTGATTCCCTTGTTAATGGAAGGGAATGAAATAAAAAAGTGATGGGAAAAAGCATGTAATAGGGGAAATTTTAATTTCTAGTCGGTATGCTTAATCAAAGATTAGCCTTTTCAAGAGGAATAGAGCTACATTATTTCCCACTACAACTTTGTGACTTTTAGAATTTTCTATATAAAGTACCCATCTACCTATTTAATAATTTTGTTGGTCTATGAAACTTTAATTATTTCTAGTTATTGTGCTGTCATTTTGTCGGCATGGCTCTAGTTCTGATCTTTTTCTTAAATATTAATCCCCCAGATTGAAGGAAACATATTTTTGGTCTACAACATGGGCACAAATGATCATCCAATTGGTGAGACAACAGTTAAAGTGAATGACAATGCATATCATGTGGTGCGCTTCACCAGGATAGGAGCAAACTCCACCTTACAACTGGATAACTTACCTATACAGTCGCATTACCCCACTGGTGAGTTAATTGAATGTAATTAATCTCAGAACCAACTTTTATTTCAGTTCATCTTCAATGTCTCAATAGACAAAAAAAATGTGTGTACATTTATTAATTTTTAAATCTATCTTATTGATTGGTTCTCATTGACTTGTTCACACTTTTTCATCAGTGTGAAACTTGTTTTTGTTTAACATTGGATAAATTATGTACTGGTCAATTATATTTGACTGTTTTTAAATAGGTAATTTGAAATAGGTAATTTTATTCCAAATGAAGTTATATGCTCAGGAAAATTTTAGCTAGGTAAGTGGAATCGAAACCTTGCCTAACCAAGACATGTTGAAAAGCTGTCTTAGCTCTCCCTCCATCTTTTTAGGTATATTTTAAGCAATTAATCACAACTGGGTGCTACATTCACTCATGTAGCTCATCCCCTTTTCTCCAAAATTTCAAGCAACTAGAATAAGATGAGGGAAAGCCTACTACATAATTCAGAAAATAATCATGGGACCAAAAATTATTGTTGCTCATAAATATTTAATGAGCAAATAAAGTGTAATGTCAGCACATATGTGCATTAACTATATGATATGTACATTCTCTTAACTCTATTCCTTTTCAGCATATATACTGTCAAAAAGCCTGGTTTTAGTTTGCGAAAGGAAATTAACTTAATCTAATACAACCTAATTTCCTTTCTTTGACCTTTTATTAGCATTTTTTTGTCTCCCATTGTTCAATATTCATTCAATTTGCTCATCTGCATAATTCCTCTCTAGTATCTAATTTCCAATGCTCCCAATCTTCTTCACTTTCCTTCTCCTCTTACTATACATCCTTCACTATCATGAAGAAGTATGATGGTGTATATATAATCATTTTAATGAAGTGCTTCCTTACTTCCAGGCTTATGATGCCAACTGTTATTAGACTTATTTTCTGGTAGAATGCCTTCATTGCCTGAGCTATTCCACTGATTACCTTCCCTTCTTCCATGGTAACTTATTTCTGGTTCCAAAATAACACTTCTCCTAGATTTTGGTACCCCTGTGAGCTATTCAATTATGTAAATAGTGTTACCCAGGTTTCATTGGTGGATTTTAAGATTTTAGCTTAAATTTTGGGATTATGGTGATGTTTGCCTTAATTCCTAAAAATTGCTCTTCATGCCAAATTTAATTTTTGGTCCATAATGGAGGGTGAAGTCCTCAATGCGGTCAAGGTACACCTCTCTTAAAACCTCCTCTTGCCCCTAATGCACAGGTCACCAGTTGACGGTGTTCAACAGCCAGGCCAGCGTGCAGATTGGTGGACGAATCAGTCGCTCCAAGCGCAGGATAGAGCGACCCTTTTCTGGCATCATCGCCGGACTCTCCCTCAATGGTCAGCACCTGTTGGAGCTGGCCGCTGACCTTGACCCACACATCTCGATAACAGGGGACGTGAAGAAGGTGAACCCACGCAAATTGCAGAGGCCATTGCATGCACACCACGGGGGGATCTTAGGGCCGGCAGGTGGTGCCGCTGGTGCCAATGGTGGCCAGCACCACCACCGGAGGCGCCTCCACCCATCAAGGCACCCGACACCTGATATGAGGAGGAGAGGTGGGCACGGTGACCTGCCAATGCTACAGCGGATGCAACAGGTGAGAACAAATGCTCCTATTTGCACTCAAAGTAATAACTTGATGCATTTTCTTCTAGAAATAGAAGTAGAATTGTTCAGTTGGCAAATCACCCATACCCAAACTGTGTAATTTAGAAGGCTTTACTTCTGAGTTACCGTGAACAAAAGAATGAAGTATACTCTCAATGTATTAAAAACAGGCAATTGTACAAACCAATGTAGCAAAATTATTGACTTCATAAAGTGATTACACTGACATGGTAAATAAATGATGTGGCATGGGATCACTAAATAATTCAATAAGTTGACTTGACTCGCATAATGCCTAGACACGACTATTGCAATACACACCTTAGTTAATGGCACAGACCTATGATCCCAATACCATAGGTATAATAGTTTAATGAGCATCATAGTTAAAGGAAACAAAGAGGGTAAGCATTAAAGAGGAAGGCGAGAATTGGCAACAAGAGGCAGGTGATGGAAGATTTCAGTGCAAGGGGCCATGAGGAAATGGAGATATTATCAGATGGAGGTATTGGGAACATGATGTCATGGAGAGCTACCATAAAACCAATCCTCAAATTGATAACCCTTGATTATGTTGATGAACTCCTTCCATTTCATCTGGAAATATATTTCCAAAATTTCATACTTATGGGCAAGCATGTAAGATGTTAAATATGGGATTATGTGTATTTCAGAAGAAACTTGGATAAAGCATCTACTTAAAACAGCAGGAAAATTCTTTTTTTCTTGCAACACAAGCCAAAGGTTAAACAAATAATAATTTAACAACTTATTGTTTTAAGAATACCATTTTAGGGATATTTGAATTTAACATTCATTCAGAACTTATGGACATAACATCCCTATTGGTTGGTCAGATCAACAGCTTACTGTGTGTATAAAATATTAAATATAACCATCTGGAATCAATTGTGGTGCAAAATTTACTGACAGCGATGGAGAAATACAATTTTGGTCTGGAAACGTTGAAACCGTCAGAAGGTTTTGCAATGAGGAAAAAAAAAGGTGCCTCATTTGAATTTAAT
Source organism: Calopteryx splendens (assembly GCA_002093875.1). NCBI lineage: Eukaryota > Metazoa > Arthropoda > Insecta > Odonata > Calopterygidae > Calopteryx > Calopteryx splendens. The sequence goes on from LYUA01003102.1 coordinate 160,668, forward strand.
GGCATATCGTTCTGCTATATAGATTTGTTTAATTGACATATTTTAATACATAGTACATAATTTGGTACTACCAAAAACGTAATTTTTCACTAAAATTATCGGAGCAAAAAACTCACTAAATAATTATTTAATTAGATTTGAGGGCCATGAATTATTTTGAATGAATTTTTCCTATTGCATATTTCAATCCCAAACAGTAATCTTCTGTATTCTCACTGATTTGTTTTTTTTTTCGTTTGTCACTCATAACATAACATAACATTTTCATGTAGTAAATCTGACATTCAATGTCACTTACTTAATCTCAAGCAAGATGCATCCCTTATTGCAGACACCTGCATCAGGATATCCAGGGACGATGGATGACTTGGTTTTCTCAGGGGCAGGATCAGGCTGTAACACTGATGACGAAGATGAGTGTACCCCTGTATTCGACACTGGCTCTGGTAAGTCTGGAAAGATTAGGATTCTGGTTGATTTTGTATATATATATATCAGTCTCTCTTATTCTGAGCATTTCTGAAGAACTTATCTCTTGACTATTTCAAATCATTAACAACAGGCCAATAAGGTATCAATTTTCTTTCTTCTCCAGTCCTTCTTAATCCCCATGGGCCACTAACCTATTTAAACCTACGGTTTTGTCTCACAAACCAAGATTGGAATATAAAAACTAGATTGAAGTCGAAAACATATATTAACAATGCAATGAAAGTAAATTTGTAATGGTCTAGCCCTTCTGGCTAGTTTCGTGTACATCACACAACCCTTTGAAAACCCTTTCCTGCAGCCACCCTAATTGGCACTTGACCATTGCAGTCCAAAATACCCAGAGCATTCCAACATGTTTGGTGTCCATTCCGGATGAAAAAATCTCCCTCTCCAAATTCTAAAGACTCTTAAATACTGTGCATTATTTGATCTGCCAGTAATTACAAGCACACCATGTGTAACGTGTTTTTACTCCTGTATGAGTGTTATACCCTCCTCGACTCGTACAAACCCATCCAAACACACACTGCTCACTTGCATGTGCTGTTTTGTCAAAGAGGTGATTGATTCCAGGGTCGTTTATTCACAGGAGATGACCTCATCACTCCAGTCTATGTGCCCCCAACCCGGCCTCCTCCTACAGCACCCCCCAAGGGGTCCGTGCCATCCGGCAGGGGTCATCCAGAGGTCAACAAGCCATGCGATGACGAAGACTGCTTCACGGGTTCAGGGTCAGGTGAGGCGGTGACCACGGAAGAAGCTAGCCCCGAGAGCCGAGGTTAAATATTGTGCATTCTCTTGCATTTGGAATGAAGGGACTGCTTGCCCACCCTGGCATCTCAGCACCTTGAAAAGACATCCTTGGCACTGTTTAACTTTTTTTTTATGTACATGCCTTCAGACAGCACTAAAATCATAATAGCACATTCTTGTTTAATTATCAAGTTACTGGAATGATGTAGTTGACAGTTGGAAATTAAGGGAGAGTGAATCTCATAACTTAAATTAGAGTCACCGATGTCTTCATTGTTGTTACAATAATCAGGAGCTCCCTAAACAATTAGCCATTAAGTTGCATGAAGGAACTTTAATTATTTCCAAAAATAGATTGCTGATTTAGCATACGTGGCAAAATTTTCACGGCAGTGTAGTATCCCCATTAATTATTGAAATAACCCCATATGGCACGCATTTATCTTTTCCCAGCAATGATCCATTATATCCTATTTCTTTTGCATGTAGCAGGATGGCTACAGAATGGGAAATCGGGGGATGGTCAAGGAATTCTAATATACACAGAGAAGCCTGGAAACATTATAAGATTATAATATTGTTAGAGGCACCAAATGACACAAAATAATTGAAAAATTTTGCTGGGCTCAAGAGCTACTATTGTTGCTTGATTTCCCTCTGTGTAGCAAGAAAAATTTAACTATTTTTTTGGTAGGAGTGATGGCATTTTAATGAGAGTTTACTTTAGAGTACTTTAAGAACTACTTGAAGAAATGAAAGAAGTTGAAATAACTTCAAAATCAATCTAAATGTTATTTCATTGTCAGTTTCTCTTAACAGTAGGTATGCATGGTGCAGGTTTTAACTTATTTTCTGTTAATAAAATTGAAGGTGGTGGGAAAATACTAAAAGTGAAATTGGAACTTTTAATAATTGCATTTCCATAGAAATATATTTGTTCTATACAGAATTTTCTCATTAGTTGTGTCCCAGATGAAAATGTTATTTTCAAAAAACATTACTCAAATAAATCAGTGCTATCAATCCTACATATCAATCCTACATATCAATCCTACATATAAATTAATCAATCAATCCTATAAATAAATTAATTCTATGAATACATTGGATAGCATAATCCTGTGTTGTGGGGAGATATCAACCCTAGCTGATAGAAATTTTGAGGTGGATTTGAGGCAAAAGGGTAAATTGAAGCTCTGTTTTAATGGTTACCTTCCCCTAAACTCTTTTCAGAGGTATATCATTTTCTTCCAGCACATATTCCTGATAGATTTCCATAGCTGGATCAAAAATCTAAATCAATCATACTCTGTCTTAAATTTAGGGAAACTTGAAATATTTAAGCATACACAGTGAAAGTTTTACCTTATTTCCGGCCAATATAATATAAGTTGAAAAATGAAATTGAAACCTGACAAAACAATATTTCGTATCATTTTCAAATTAATTCAATTTCCATTAATTTCTTAACATAGTAAGACAAATTTCTCTTTGCTCCTGCCTGCAGGCACTCATGAGGATAAATTATTTAAATTGTATACACCTATGCCAAATCAATGGCATATTTTCTGTTGATATATCGTTGTTATCACACAACTGTCATTCCAGGAACTTACAAAGTTGCTTGATCTCCAATGGAAAATTTTTAAATACCCTCTTATAAGGATTAGCATTGTTCTCTTCATTTAGATGGTTTATTTTTAAGTAACCTCTGTGTAGCTGGAATTCTACCATCAATCACAACAAATTGCACTAATATCTAGTACAGAAAAGTTTCATGCACTCTGGTTATGTGAATGTTTTCATTCCACCAATTTCTGCACTTAAAATATTTATGCACATAATCAGCTATTCCTGAAAAAAATAAGCGGCAATTATTGTTTGAATAAATGTTGGTGAAACCACATTCATGGTATACCTTAACTTTAAAATCTCCTCTTAATAAAATAATTAACTCTCCTTTTAATCATTCCCTACTAAGCTTGATGACTATGCAGCTTCTCAGTCAGCATGGTGTCCTACTGCACGGGGAACTTACGCTAAAGAATAGCCAGTAATATTATTTGAATGCATTTTGAATGGACTAAAAATATCTTATTAAACTTTGGCCAAAAGTCAACTCATAAAGTTGGAATACATGCCAAGTAATTTTTAATAAATACCCTCCATCTGTGGGTAGAAATAGATAAACTTAGAAAGAATAATGGAACGGATAGACCCAATGGAGTCTATAATCTAATTCACATGGAAATTCAAAATGAAAATATGGTGAATGTAAGGAGGAATACACCAAATTTCAAAGTGAATTCCACTTTAAATTCATGGGATTTCCTCATGAATATACATAGCTTTTATCAAGTAAACACTTAATGGCTTTTATGTGAACAAACCTCTGCTGTTTCTGCAAGAGTTCTGATGAGTTTCCCATTGAAAGGTCTATATCGTCTATGTCATTAGTCTATTTAATGTCCTTGGAAATAGTATCCAAAGGATATTATCAATTTTAGAACAAGAGTCAATGTACAATAAAAGGCTTATTAGTCTCATATGAAATCACGGGAAAAAAGGACAAAGGACAAGGTTTCAAGTCCTTAGAACCAATCCTGATGGCTAATACTATCATATAACTGTTTAGGCCCTACACATTTAAGTTTGAATGGGTATTAAAGTTCTAGCTTGAGATTCAATTTCACTGTTTTCATGGCATTATCTATGGAGTTTTATATTAGGGTAGCTCAAAGTTATTAACACATTTTAAGAATCTTTGTCATGATAAATTATGGTAAACTCCGAAAGTAATGAAATTCAGACTTGGCCTTTGCAGTTTGTTACAGATACTCCACTCTGATCTGATGATAATAAAACAAAGCTTGCATGGGTATGATCACCAGCTAGGCTTAGATTAGCTGCTGTTACATTTTGGAGAGCTTCATCTTGAATCTGTCTGTGGAAGCAAAGAGTAAGGGTTGAAATTGACCATTTCTGAATGAGAGTTGTTCTGCCTGTACAGGACTGGCAAACTCCTGTCAAATGAGAAGCCTGGAAAAACAAAAAAAAACATATTAGTGCAATCTTCAGAGTTATTTATTATAATCACTGAAAAATTAACTGAGAGACATCAGAGGTTGACAGGGTCCAAAAATGTAGATTCCCAGGAGATAAAAGGGACTCACTTTATCGTGGATTAGGGAATGATGTTTCACAGTGTTTCCCAGTATGGGGCGCATAGATTGTTTTCAGGATAATTAGAAAATAACATCACTCATAGGAAGCTCAGTCTAAAATTCACTTAAATTCATCCGGAACACACAAAAATTAAAAATAGTTTTACACATTTATTTTCTATTTGAAATCCCTATTTAAATGGTCATGGTAGTCCAGTGGAAAGAGCACCAAGCTACTAACCGGAGGACCCGGGTTCGATTCCAGGTATTTTCTCTGATTACACCATCAGATTCACCCAGGTTGTGAGATTTTTCTGGTGCCGGTAATAATAAAATATTGTAGATCCACTTAGAAACAGGGGGCACGATAGACCAGTGGCTAGAGCGCCGGGCTACTGTCAAGAAGGGCCCGGGTTCGATTGCGATCAACGCATCTGATGGTGGAAAAATGGTTCACAGCTTCACCCAGGCTGTGAACCATTTTTCGGATACCGGGTCATCCTGGGAAATCACAGGCACAACTCAGGGAATAAGGAACTGGCCCCCTTTATTACCCTGATGTGTGAATTTCACCCCCCATATTAGGGCTTAGTAGAACTACCCTCAACTACCAAACTGACCTTCTGTTTGATTGCTGTGATTTTTGAGTCCTTATTCATATTATACTTTTTTCGAAACTTGTTTGGCTATCATGCCAGACAGGGCATCAAAGTCCTTAGTGTCAATGAGGTGGGATATGATCCGAAAAAGGGGTGGGAAACACTGCTCTAATATCTAAGATGCGCCCTAATTCATATGGAGGCCCACTTGCCATTACCTAACTCCGAGGTCAGTCCAGCGTTGTGTTAAATGCACTGACGTGCTCGTGAACCCATTTTTCGACGAGTGATTTATGTTCCTTTGCTTTGCTTCATCCTCGCGGTAGGTCCAACGGCAGCCACGAGCGAAGGCGGCAGCACCGTCGAGGGCATGACGACGGACGCCCAAGGGGAGGTAGAGGGCAGTCCGGTGCCCACCT
>LYUA01003103.1:84134-94841 GCA_002093875.1 Calopteryx splendens
TCCTTGGTCAGCCGGCAATGCCTATGACCCTTTCACCACCGTCCCTCTTGCCCTGGGTGTCTTCTAATTGCCCTCCCTACAATCTTCGCTATGTACCTACTCGAGGCCCATCCAATTCCTCCGTGCGTTGAAAAGTACCGGTGATAGCGGACATTCTTTGCGGACAGCCCTGTCTAACCCCTCGACCTCCTACTGCCCACCCTGTTTCGCCATCCGCCACCCCCACCTTTGCAGTCTTAGATTTGTAATGGTTTCGAATGTTTCCTATCCCTCCAGTATACTCCTATCTTCTGCAATACCCTCAATAGGTGATCCCAGTTTACCCTGTCACACGCCTTCTCGAAATCTACGAACCAGACGAATACATCTTGGTCGTACTTCATGCTCTTCGCTATCAGTGACCACATTTCTGATTTTACATCACACGCACCCCTAAACTTTCTAACCCAAATTGATTTTTCCCAAGTAATCATCTGCATTCTGCTCCATCCTCTTATTGATGATCTTCATTACTACCTTTGTCGCGTGCGAAATCAAACTAATTGTCCTATTGTCCTCGCATACTGTTCCTTTTCCTTTCTATGCGATGGAAATAATACTGATTCAACAGTCTTCTGGTCACATTCCACCCTCGAAAATGATGCGAACTACCTCATACGTAAAAACTCTTCCGTGTTCTCCTAAACTCGTGATTAATTTTGCAGTGTTATTCCCTCTTCTTTATAATTCTATATTTACGTTCTTTCTTTTCTTTCCCTTGTTTGTCTTCCTATTTATCTTTCCTTTTGTTTCGTCCGCAGCTTCCGTTGTTCCACACGTCCAGCCGTCCTCACCTCTCCTCCCTTGCCTTCACTCAGAATTCTCTCCTCTTCTCTCTGGTACTCTTTTCTTACTGCTCGTCCCGGTTAATCCTTCAATATTCCAATCTGTCCACCGTCTTCACTTTCTTATCTTCTTCAATTGTAAATTACATTTCATTAGTAGGCACTAAATAAATGTCTGAATCTGAATCCTCTCCAGGAAAATTTTGTGAAATGACGCTGCTCCTAACCTTTATGTAATCTAATTTATATCTCTCCGAGTCCTCCGGTATTCTCTTCGTGTTCCTACGTCAGTTGTGTTGTTTAAACCAGGTATTAGTTATAATTATTTCATTCCTTTTGCCAATTAATAGTGTTGCTGCACTCAATATCTCTGCGGATAGTTAATTTGATTCAACAGGCAATTTGTATGCTTAGAAATGATATCAAATATTAGTTAAATACGCCTTTTATTTGATGTAATAATTTTATTGAATATAAAAAAATAGAATGGACATAACCGTATAAAATCTGTTCGGCAACATCTTTCGTTTTCTTATAGTGTCTCAATTTATGACAAGGTTAAGATATATTGTTCCATTTTTCCAGTTTTGATTGCTTTATAGGTTGATTGCGTATGCAATATAGGTAATATAATGTGTAGCAGCCTGCGTTAGGTGATCCTTACATTTTGCTGCTAACCACCAGTGGGATATTGCAGGGAAATGTGAACTTCTGCCACTTCTCATTAGGAGCAGACGAAGCCGACACCGAAATGGTCTTCATTGTTTGTCTTTCCCATTATTAATCTCTTCTTCGAAAGCAGTAGCTAAGCAGGCCTTGTGTGATTATTCGTCAATGGGAAGTGTGAACATTTGAGCAATTCCTGATTAATCCAGGGGTGTCTGGAAGGGAGCACCCTCGGGAAGCTAGCACACCCACCAGCACGCTAATTACATCGCACGAAACGTCCGATATGGCGGGATATGTATCAAAAGAAAATAAAAAGGGAACAGGCTACGGGAAATATTGGAAGGTGGGACATAAAACATGCCGTTCAGAACCTTGTTTATTTGGTTAGAATTGTCCCGGTACATGTAATACAGATATAATACACACATCCTTGGCCAGATGCAAATAAGATCTTTTGGTAATTGATGACTATATGCTAATTAATTGGCAAAGTCGATAGCAGTAAAATTGAAGTGAAATGTGTAAGTCAATTCTCCGATGGCTATTGCGACGTATTCTTACATATATACACCTAAATGCTAGTTGTGTGGAATTGTCTATATGAAATACGCCTTACTGCGGTAGTGCCGGGAAGCATCGATTGCTCAGTAACTCTTTCCTTATTTATGGCCATTTTTAGATGTTGTTTCGTTTCCTATGAATGTTTCTGAACCGATTTTCTCCGAGTCATCGGGAATTGGTGATCAGTATTGTGAAGAACGCCGTAAAATTGTACAGAACGTAATGAGACGTATCATCTACCGCCACGGTCCGACTTCATGCTCAGACCTAAAATAATTAATGTTGCGATCAATATTGGGAAGAACGCCGTAAAATAGTACAGAACGTAATGAGACGCATTATATACCGCCATGCTCAGACCTAAAATAATTAATGAACTGCATTAGTAAGCCAGAAGTAGATGGTGAGGCCATTTAAGTTTTCGTTTTCCTCCATATCTACTAAGTAATTACGTGTCTAACCTCCCAATACAACTAACTACACGACCAAGTTCCATTTTTTCCAGCAGCATTGGCTAACATTCCATCAAAAATAATAACAGTTATTCGCACAGATGTATGTAAAATGAAGATGTAATAATGATTGTCACATGATTTTTTCATTTATTTTCTCTTCACTTTAGCTAGAGTACATTTTTATGGAACTGGATTTCTCTGTTGCTTAAATATCGATTAAATTTAATAGGGAATGCTATAAATTGTCTTCCGAAGTTGGTTGTCCACGGAACAAAACTCCTTGTTACAAAATAGGATAATGGAAAGGCAATTCTGCGTGAAGACAAATTAGGATAAAAATCATAGATATTAATTGTTAGGAGTTGCGTAATCCACATGCTGAGCATGATATTTCTTTTGATATCGTTAATTATTTTGTCGTATTTATTTTAAATTTACGATCGATTATTATTAAACTCGCAAAGTTAAAATTTTTAGCTGACAATTTTCCTCTCTCCATTGCCCATTTGGAAATTTATTACTCGGGCAATAAATTCTTGCATGGAATTTTAGCTCATGGTAAATTTTTCAGGAAAAAAATCCGCTGCCATGTAGCAATTACATTCATGTGCCGGGCCACTTATCATCCGGCGCTGATGTGATTGTTTGCTCATCCTACGCCCTATAATGGCTATATTAGTTTGACGCAATATGAAATGAATATATTTTTGGATGTGACCCAGGACGATTCTTAAGGTGATTTCAATTTCTACAAAATCGAACAAAGACCTTGTGGCAAGGTGAAGTGAAGAAAATCGAAATACATAAGTGAAAAAGCCGTTAAAAATATTGCAGCTTTCGCAAGTCAACTTAGCTCTATTTCGTTTCTATCCAGAGTTAACAATTGTGTTTATGTTTTCAACTAGGCTGTACACTCGCTTGGAAATTTCATCCAGGTAATCATTCCCATTCAATTCCACGTTCCTAAAACAAGCGTGCGAAGGTTGACCTGAAACCTCCGATCCGTCATCATGAATGCGAGGGATGCAAATGAGGAACAAATGGTAACTCGGCAGTGAATTCAATACTTCTCTGGTGTGGTTAACATTTTAAAAATGAGAGGTACAGATAAACGTTTAAAATGACCAATGGCACATGTTGCCATTTTTCCAGTTCTTGTCAAAATATCTATGTACCGAATGACATATCCTTCCTCCATTGCCTCATATGACACGGAAGAATTAGCATTTCTTACTGGTGTTGTTAATCCAAAAGTTTGGCAGTTTTTCCCATGCTGCCGAAATACTATATTGATGTGCTGTTTTGTAAAGTTCAATGCATCCTCTTTCTAATGCTGTTTAATTTAATCCACGGCCATGTTCTTCTTGTGTTTATCCATAATGAAAGCGCATATAATCTAATTACAATACGCTTAGTTTTATATTTTTATTTAAAATATATTTTCGGTAAAAAATAAACATTACCGCGGCCATGGTAACCCAAGAAAAACCACTAAAAATCTTTTAAAAATGATTTGTACAATTTTTTCGAGCGAGACGTACAGAAGCATTCGCTGAACAAGAACGCTTTATTCTAAGCTGCGTTAATGTTCAAGATCATATCTCAAACACAAGTGATTTAAACAGAGCAAAAAAAAACTTCAGAGATGAATTTAATGAAGGGTGCTGCTTTTAATTTTAAATCCTTGGTGGTTAAATGAACATTTGATTTGTGAGAACCGAAGATAGGTTTTCCCTGAAGCCTGTGAAATGCGCTTTTGAATTGTATTTCATTTGCGGTAAAGGTTTGAGTCTTTCAGGGGAAAAAGGAGTGCACACGAAAGTGGTGTAAAAATAATATATACCAGTAAACCCATGCATCGGTAAAACGTCCAATCCACTGGTACCTCATTCATTCATCGCTATAAGCTTTGAATTAGTTCAGAAAAAGGGATGTTGACTACGGATATAATTCTATATAGACACACAGGCACGCACACATATTTGTATATGATGGTGGCAACGAAAATATGTTTACCTATTCTGTTCGACGTATCAAGCCTATGACCGATGGGGAGCTATGTTTGTAATTAGATTATTATAGGAAATTCTGCGTTAAATGACAGACTAGGGGTCGAAGGAAATGTTAAAACCGCTTAGTTTCGTCTTTCGTGACTGAATTTCATATTCAATGTGCATTTTGCGTCTCAATATTGTCTAAGGACTTCTTTGAATAGTTTAGTCCTCTGAGCAAATAGGCAGCAGAACCGATGCAATTTTATTAGGTCCTAAATTCCATGGTATTACTCGTTATGTTATGTCCACGAAAACAAGTATGATCTCTAACGTAAGCCATGATAAAATAATTTATTCATATTCATTCCAGAATTGCATAAATTACTGTTTTACGTATAAAATCATCATAATGAGCATTACTTTAAATGCTTCAAATGGAGCTTCTGGTCCCGCTAAAGGTGTCATTTGCCTAGCTATATTAATGCGTATATTTGTAACCAAAGATCTCAAATTGGCATTGTGAATGATACTCTCCAAATAAAGTAAACACTTCACGATTATTAGGAGGAAGGCGAGCTTATAGTAGTTCATTTTTTTCTAAAATCTAATTAACAGATAAACACATGCATAAATATAAACGATTTCAAGGGCTTAACTCTTTGGATTTAGATCAGGTTGCATCCATACACATTCCCTTTGTCATTAATTATGGGCGCGGTAGTCCAGTGGGTGGAGCGCTGACCCGCTAACCGGAGGGCCCGGGTTCGATTCCTGGTGACGCTTGTGTGCACCCTCAGCTTCGTCCCACCTGTGTATCATTTATCGGGTGCCAGGCATTCCTGGGAAATCCTAGGCGGTTAACAGGGAATAAGGAACTGGCCACTTGATGTGTGACTTTCACGCGCCGTTGGGCTTAATACTGGGTGAGCTCTGCCCTCACCTGCTAAACCGACCTTCGGGTTGATTACTACTGTGATTATCATTAATTATCGTGTTAGAGAAGTAATATTCTGAGAGTTGAAGTTAACGATTCACTGTTCTGATTCGGACCTCCCCAGTGCAACGTGACTGAGGGTGTCAAATTGCTGACTTTTGTCGGCTTACCCGCGTTATGAATACCTATCCTATGATCGCACACGTAGTTTATGATGTGGTTGTGTGTGCAGTGGCTTGATGCTGCCTGGCCTTTAAACACGCTACATAATGGATTAATGGTGCAAGAACAGTCCAAGCCGTCGCCAGCAAAAATAATTGACTCTGGTTCAGCGAAAGGATCCCTGCAGATGTCACGGTGAATGACGCCGGAACGACTTATTCCTCTGCCTTGCCGCTTTTGGAAGGTTCGGAAGCCGTTACTTGAACGGAATATTTAGTATATATTTACTTTTTTCCGGTTGGTTGTTTCCTAAGCGTAACTAAACCAATAAATTCGCAATAATAACTGACTAATTTGAAAATCGCATACCGTTGGCAATGAGGGGTTATATTGCTCCTCGGACGCTCACACCCTGCCGGGACATAGGCGCCAATGGTGAGCCCACCATTGTCGTGGTCCCCTCTCATGTAAAAATCCCCCTGGACCGGTAACAGCCTAGTCACCAAGCAAGGCGCCCCCCGCCCCCCTCTCTTTTTCAATTAGCTCACTCCGTCAATATTATTTTAGTCAGAGTTGCCTCATTAGGCCGCCATGTAATTGGTTTCTCATATGCCCATTACATTGGTTTTACCAGCTGGGACAAAATTCTCACCCGAGCCACGTGCATAACCTGAGCACCGTTTGGAAGTCGTGAGTGGGGTCGGCAGCAGGTCGGACAGTTTTACCGTTGCGTGCCTTCGCGTAATTGTGCCGTGATTTTGGCTGAAAACAAATGGCCTCAAGTATAAAGAGAGAACGAGAGTCGCAGGCAAGAATAAGATTTTGAGAAGACCCGCGCGAATGGACAGCGGAGTCCAAGACCCGTACGGGGTAACCGCGAGGGCCCGTGGGCGAGAAGCGGCATTTTGGAAATGGAACAGCGAGCGCGGGTGGCTTGCAACTGATCTTCGTGATGTGGGGTGCAGTTTGCTTCCTGCATAAGGTCGGTGAGAGAAGTTGATGAGAATTAAGAAAGGCAGGGAGACAGGGACCAAAGAGAATGGTGGCACATGATAGCTGTCATTCGTAATTCACCAAACAATTCTGGAAAGGAAGAGGAAATATTGATAATCTTCAGCTCTAGCAAAGCGAGTTGAAGAAAATAAAACGAATAGATAGAAATTTGTAAAACCTGCAAAGATCATCAAATTCGGTTGAGAAGCTGAGAGAAGTTCGACTGATATTGAACTGTGGAGCGCCATTCAATGTTGTAGAAGGGAATTATCGTTTAAAAAAATAAATGTACCATCCTCTCCTCTAAGAGTATTCCATATACGTGGAATAATAAAGTGGATAGGTATAAGATCATTTAAAACTCCAGTCTCCCAAATCAATTAAATCAATCCCACTCTCCAAATCAATTTAATGTTTCTTATTTCATTGAGGGTTCGCAATATATGTAAATATGTGCCTCGTGATCTTATATGATGCATCTATATCACGCCTAGTGCATTATTTATCCCGGAAAAATATGATGGACCCGTTTAATATTAATTTCCTTGAAGGAAGCGGAAATTGCGCATAAAATAACCAAATAAATGGTACCGGTGCCACATTTTAATGCACCAAAAAGTTCAACTCTCGTACTTCTCGTATGGTACTTTGATGCTATAACTTAATTTTTTTATTTGGTTGTTATTTGCTCTCACCCATGTCATCAAATGCACGCGAATGACGGGCGCGAACAGAAAGGTGCGGGCGTGCTCCGACAAGAGGCGCGCGCTTCGATGGGGGCCTTTAATTGGTGGATCCGCGTCACTTCGGGTTTTTTAATTCGTTTCCGCGTTAAGGATTCGCATCGTGGTGATAATCCCTCGTTTCGCGAAACCGCCTTCCATTCTCGCCTGATAAATCTTTTCGCAAAAAAATCAAAAGCCCTATAAATCGCCCATTCATTCCGATCTGCCTCTGGAGTGAACTTTATTTTGACGTGTGGACTCATTAAATCCCAGTTTTTTTTTTTAAGCCACGTTTCAGCTGAAGCCGTGGAAGCGGTGGTGCCCCCGCGCATAGTCTCCTGGCCTCCCCGTGTCCTTTGACATATCCACCCCCCCCCTCCACGTTTCGCCCTGCTTAACCCTCTCAGCCTTCATATCACCAGCGCTCGCACCATTTGGTGCGCGAGGCTCGTGGCTGGCGAGCGTGCAATGCATCGCACAAGATTCATCTCTTTTGAGGCGGAAACGAGGTCCTCTTCTGCGTCTCCCCTCCCCCTTCCCCACCGGGCCCCACTCCCTCCCCCCTCGCCGCCTCCTCTCCTGACGGGCTGACTTCGATGCCGGGGAATCGCATTTCGCTATGGGCCCGCAATTTTTTGGCAAATTCCAGCTTGCTCAGTTGCCCAAGTAAACTATCTAGGAGTCATTCTTAACATCGGGGTTAACATGAGGGAAACACTTTAGGGCCACTTGCGGAGCTGCGTTGAGGAAACTAGGATTGATTCATTAAATGCATAGTGCGAAAATACTCGAATGAAAAAGTTAAGGACATGTGTTATTTCGTGCTAGTTCGACCTCATCTTGAGTACGCTTCGAGCATGTGGGACCATGCGAAAGGAAGGAACTAATCTTGGGAAGAAACAGAGTATACAAAAGAGGAGTGCTGCCTGTTTCGTGAAGAATCGTTGTGAATGAACAGAGAGAGAGAGAGAGTCACATTGCTATTAATGGATAGGCTTAAATGGGAGCCACTTGAAGAACGAAGAGGGTATTCACGTCGTAAAGTGTTGGCGAGAGAGATACAAATCATTCGAGTTTAACAAGGAAAGAGAAGGAATCATTTGGTCTCCGCATCGCATTGGTAGAGGACTCCACGACGGGGAGTCGAGAGACAGAGAGAGACTGTCGAACGGGAATAGAGAGATAAACAAGGAGTCCTTTCTCCCCTTTCGCGAGTATAACAGCAGTAGGGAATACGTGATGCAGTTGAAGAGGTCCCCGAACGAGAAAAGGGTGCAATGCGCTAATGGCATTACCAAACTCCCCTTGCTACACGCCCTCGCAGTGGCTTGCAAGGTACTATGGAGACGTTTCCGGGATGTGTTTAATTTCAAATCACTTTAGAGAAATTGATGTGAAACAAAATGTCAATGGAAGAGTGGGCCAGGATGCCTTCACAGGATCACCAACACAGTTTAGCGTTTGTAGCAATTGAGTAATACGTTTTCTTGCTCAATGTTTCTTTATTTTCACGATGTATCCGTAATATTTTTTATCTAATTAAGCTCAGGGTTCAGAGGTACACGTAGTTCGAAGTTCTCATTAATGGCTGGTTATAAGATATTACTGTGATTTTGATGCATCCTAAATTAGCTACCCGGGAGAAGTCTTCTCTAATGGGATCTAGTGATTCCCATTGTCATATGTGGTCTACTGATTTTAGGTGTTTTTGATTGTACGTGAAAAAGATTGCACTTACTTGTGGGCTTCTGAGATATTTTTTCGCTGTGCAAAATACTTTCTTGCTATAATAATGTCTTCATCGGCAACTCGTATTTTCTACGCACTTTGTGCCGTCTGAAATACCAATTTTCGACGCACCCCTTATCCTTTCACAACCAAGGCCTTTTACAATAGTTTTCCGCATCCTGCTCATCTCTCGCTATCCACCAAATCTAATCTTTCTTCAATTTTCGAATTTATTCCATGGACTTCTTCTTTTTGCAACACTTTCACTGGTCCTCCTCGCCTATACGTTGCGCAATATTAGTCGAAAGAGTCACCAGAGCGGTAAGGGGTTCATATCAGAAAACAGAAGCGATGTTGGATGCTGTGCACGGGTAGCTGAATGTTTTTCCCCGATGAAGGTTTAATTCATAACAGAAGTGTTTTTTTGAAGATCTGTAATGGGACGATTTTTTCGACCTAGATGAGCAGTTACGTTTTTTTGAGAGCTAGACATAAGTACTAACGATGGAAGTAAAAGAAGCTCTGTTTTTACGGGGCAAAAGTACTTAACCTTAATTAAGTGCTACCTTCTTTTTGGAGTTTAAAACAGTACTTCATTACGAAATTTAAATTTGTCCGTGAAATGTAATCAAATTCATATCCCTTTTGTATCGGTGCCATTGACTTTGCAAGCGCAATAATCGCGTTTTCGGGATTTTAAGGATGAGGTAGTCGATGAGGACGCAATGAGAACTTGTGAATATTTATGCTTCTTCCGTATTTAGGGGTTAGGTCCTTCTTCCCTGATAAGATCAGAGTTAGAGCGGGGTATAAACACATTTTATTATTATTATTATTATTTTTAAGATTGGATTTTATTTGTACTTGTGTGATGTTATGAAAAAGAATGGATCTTGGGATTTTAGAGACCCTTGTGTTAGGTAAGTCTATTCTACAGTCAGATTAATTGTTAAATACATTTTTACTTCAAAGCTCCAGTAATGATTGAAAAGTGAAATGATAATTTTGTTCGTCACATAAGGTCATTTCAGATTAGGAAAGATGAGTTACTATATGTAATTGAAATTTCTCTCACCAAAAGAGATAATTCCAATCACAAAATTCGTCGTTTTATGCTAAAATGTCCTCTATAAATTAAATTTTCCAAAAACTCCAAAGACTATTTGTTAAATTGCCACCATTCAATGCCGTATTCTCTATTTGAATAAGTATTAAGGGTTGTAAATTATTATTTTCCTATCAAAATATTTCTAAAATGTTCTGCTTCTCCCTTTATTTCTTTCCAATTCATCTGAATATCCAAATATTTAATATATTATTTCCTTTTCATGATTTATCTAAGACATTATGACGAAGTATTACACTAGGTAAAGCAGACACTGTAAACTTTACCCCACATAAAATGTTTTTCAGAATCTATGCTTTGTATAAGCGAGAATTTAAACTAACAGGGAAGTGATGTAAGCTAAAACTGAATTACTGTTGTATTTGCAAGCCGATTCCAATCAGTATTATTTCCGTGGTCTTAGGTCAGATGAGCGAAATCAACTTTGGGCGATCTTATACCCAAATTAATCTCGAGTTTTATCATTAATTTTTCAAATAGGTGGAGTAAGTTACCAAAAATCAGTTTTGAAATTTGAAAATGATAAGCATTATTTA
>LYUA01003107.1:823-13489 GCA_002093875.1 Calopteryx splendens
CATGCACCTAAATGAATTCTAATGATAAAAAAAGAAGACAACTTGAATTTTTCCACTCTGTCTCAAACAAAATCTTTTTCTCGATAGCCACAAAAGCTGACATATGTCCTTGGGATGCTGTTTCTTTCCACACAATTTCTTCCAGAATAACATGACCAACTGCAAAGAATTTATCATGCGTTTGAACATGCTTGGAGTTGTAATACCTCTTTAAAATTTTGCTGGAGCACTCTTTCTCAAGTTGCCTTCACATGCCAAAATTAAAGTATAATCTTGTTTTGAACTCAGGGTTGTGGAAAGGCAGCAAATAAAACTGAGATTCACAAAAAGTACATCCCTACCTACTCTTAATTATGGAAACACACACAATAGTTGATGAGTTTTAAGAGAGATTTCATGGAATGGTACTTAAAAATTTAACCATTAAGAAGAACTTCAATAAATAGTTAATTATTTAAAAATATATGTCATGTGCAGGTTCTACGAAACAACTCCCATGGCTAAAAAAACTATATTTTTGGTAGAAACCTTGTATGTAACTTTACGCATCATGACTTTATTTAATCATAAATTAAATTATAGTAATATGTTTCTGCTGACCTAATCTAATGGTCTTATTAAATATTTCTATAAAATCACCAACTGAAAATTGATACCTTAATATGCTGAAATTGTTTCATGCTACTTACTATACTCATGACATAGCGATAAAATATGAATGGCAGACCGCTAATTTTACCTTTGGTAAATTCAACAACTTTGCAACCACAAAGAGAAGTAATGAAAAGCTAAACAGTATGGTGGCACAAAAAAAATACTTTTTGTAGGTTTGTGCTAGTCAGAAGAAGTTGAAATCATTATTCAAATACAAGGAAGATGTACTGTGATCTAACAGTACAATTATAAATGCAACACCTATATAAGAATTCTCAAGCACCATCCATCACTTTCCACTTCATATTTCATACATAAAGTAGTACATTATTCGTATTTAGAATGATATATTATTCTGAATAAATATGTATATACTAGATGCAGAAAGCTATTATAGTATAAAATTTTAATACCGGAATCTTCTGAATATAATATCCACTTACACAGGTGTGTTTAAGATCACAATAACCATCAAAGCAAGATTGATCTTTATGCTTTGTTTGTTAACTTTATATAAAGCCATGGTATTCTTGTGTATTTCGATATGATTTTGTAAATGCCTATTACCAATTGAAGATGCTGATTTTGAAAATGATAAACCCCCACAAAATTAGTCAGGCATATAATAACACAAAAAAATAAGGTTAAAGCATATGTCCGGTAAATCCATCAATTACTATGGTTTTAAAACCAACATAAACAGAGAGATATTTCACTAGGATAGTTTTCAAAACAATAATGTTCAAAAGAGGTAGGTAGGTAATATTAAAAACAATACTAAAAAAGCAAGCATAAAATAAGCACATCAATCTTTTAGTAATCATGATTTGCTTTTTCACTTTTAGTTGAAAGTTATCATGCACATTATATTCAGAATATTACGATATGTTTCTTTACAACCAGACGACATCTATAAATATCATTCTCACCAACCATGATTCATTTTAATCAAAGAAACAGTCTCAACAAATTCAGACCTAACTGTAATAACAGGTCTGTCTACCTACTCAAAATACTGAGCTTTCCATACAAATTGCCATCACAATTATTTTCAATATCAACACAACACACATTCCCTGAAGAATTAAATGTAACCTGACCTGAAAATATTCACAGAAGCATCATATACAAGTTTCATTCACCCATAATGTAAGGGAAAAGTTCATGAACCAATACCATGAACTAAATGAAAGTTATGCATGCATGGTATATCTAACAAAAATTTAAATTTCATCATATTTTTATATACAATTTGAAACAGGAGCACTGGAGAAATTTTAATTGCATATACATATTGTATTCTCTCCAAGATCAAACTTACATACATGCACATAATACGCCACAATACAAGGCTGAATTTTAAATACTCATTGACAGCTGAGATCTTTTTGGTATTGGTTCAGTGTTTGCACCTACTCTTAATCAAAGTTTCAGAGCACAGCTTTATAAAAACCAGTTCACCATTTTGGTATTCATCATTAAAGGAATGAATGATTGTTGTTTTCTGTTTCTAATTCAAATTGAGAAGTGATCCTTAGAATATTTTCCTCCCTAGTCATCAAAAGTGAACACTCAATGCAATACTGTCCATGCCCCACGTTAAAAGAAAGGTGACAGAAGTATTTATAAATGAAGAAGACACTTATTGACTGGCCTTGCTTTAGTGAGTTTTACCAAGCTAGCCAACTATTTTTTAAACACTCTAAATGAATTCAATTAATTCAGCCACTGAATAACAATTAGAATAAAGGGAACTAAATCATGCTAAATGATAATTAATATCATATTTGTTCCTGATGGAGAAAATTTCTCTTTCATAGGTAGGTACGACTTCTCTTTATAATGCTGAAATTTTCTGTAGTCTTCATAAAATGATAATTCCTTTTGTTTGTCTGCTTCAGCAAAGCAAGCAATTCCATTGCTTATTAAAATAATATAAAGGGGCTAAAAATTCCTGTGTTCCTGTCTTCAACATTGTAAAAGACAACATGACAAAAAATCTTTGGGAAAGCAACTTTGTTTACTGAGCAAAAAGCTATTTTATAAATTTGTACAAAACAAAATCATCTTAATACATATATATATTTAGATAGATACCTTTGGATCTCAATAAAATACATCAAAATATAGTTAGTTATATTTAGAATTCAAGATTTTTTCACAATTTTTGATTAATAGGTCCATATTCCATGCAATTTCTTGACTAATGCAATGAAAAATATGCCTTAAGGCTGGAAGAGGAATGATAGGCTGAGTGACAGCAAAAAATGGGTCATATGCTTAGCCCAACAGACCAAAAGAGGTGGGCATACCTCAAGGATAGAATGTGCTTGAACAAAACACAGATGCCCATGACAGAGTTGCCAATTTTCCTAAGATGTAATCCAGAGTATTCTTACTCTTCTGCACACAGAGGGATAATGGTGTTTCGGAAAGGGGTCATGATGGGAGAAACAAATCAGCATGGGACCTGCCCCTACAGTAAGTGAACAAGAATGTATTAAGGCAGTGTGAATGAAATTAAATGGAGGATTGACACTTTCTCAAAATAAAATGATTTGGTACTTCATTGAACTTCAACACCAAATAAGAACGAAATCAAATAATAATTCACAATTACGTTTCCTGCTACACATTTAGGACTTAAGAAAGTCCTTTTCCGTGACAACTTTTGCTGGTAGGACACATGTACATCCAGAAATTACTATATCATGGCCATACTCGGAGACAAAAAAGCAATGGCCTAAAGTTTCTTCTGACGGCATATAACAAAGGTTAGATTATAGCCCTGCAAAATGTTATGTTAGTCACCAGCATTAAGTTTGTGATTCGAGATATAAAGTTGAAGTTTTGAATCCCAGACTTGAGAAATTCCCAGGATGATAAAAATGAACTTTGAATAAAAAAAATGAGGAAGCAGGGTGGTAATGCATCAGTGGATAGTGGGCAACTGTTCAAAACAGCGATCAAAGTTAAAGCGGGTATTTTAATCCTCTTTTTGATACATGCTAGCATCATCAAGGAATGGATGACCATTTTCGGCTCTGACAAACAGGTGACAACCCCAATCTGTTCCATAAACAAAGAGATAATATGATAAGAAATCCATCAAGATGCATGCTTTAATCATATTGCACCAAAGTGAAACAAACCCATCATAACAATACTGCTCTCATACAACTAACAATAGCATTCCATAGAATGATCCTATTTTGCTGCAATAAAAATATTTGCCAAGAGGTATAACATTAATTTGAGTCAAAAAGAATAAAACAGCACTGTTGTACACTGCTTTCAGTTGACTTGGAAATAAATAGCAGCAACTTAAGCCATCTGCTCATACTTGGCACGGTTTATGTTCCGTGCCAGACAGCAAGCAAGAATGATTCCAACAGCTGGGAAAAAGGCTATCCCGACAGCACAAGCTGCAACATGTCCCATGTTTTCATTCAGGAAATCAACGATCTTCTGATAACAACCCTGCAAGTACAAAATATAAAAAATAGCACATGAATTTTCAATCGCAGATGATGTAAAAGCTCTACTTTTCCTCATGAAACATGCTACTGGCAACACTACCTTAGCTGTTTTTATTAAATTTCCATGTGTCAGATGCTATATGCAAAGAATAACCTAATATAAGACTATTCTTCTGTCTAGTCACAGACTTCACTCCTACATTTGCTTTCAAATGCCAATGCTCACTTGCCTTGAGTGAAACTGGTTTCACATAGTCCCAACAAAAGAAATTTACGTGCTATGCATGTCATTAATGGTAAATACAAAGATAGGTAAATCGGTACTCTCGGATAATACAGAACCTCAAAAAATTGGAACACAGATAATTAAAACACTACTGTGAATCCGACTATCCATAATTTTCAATTATCTGCAGGTACTCTCCCCCTCAATTAGTGCATGCAATAAACACACAACTGTATATCATTCCCCATGACACAAAATTCAATTGTGTAGCCATTAATAGATACAATTAATTTTTAAATGTAAAAATTGTTGCCAGGTTTGAATAACTTGTGAAGTCTTCGGCCACATATATACACTGAAAAGATTCAACTGGTAGAAAAAATAAATGTGATATTCATATCCGTGATTTGACTTTGAAAACCTCAAAGTGATGAGGGAAAATTGAATGACTCATGTGCTTGCAAGATTAAAAGAACTTGCTTCATGAAAACAACATAATTTTCCTGAGGTTCAATTTCTTTCAACAAATGGATATCATTATGGCAAAATGAGTGGGAAAACTCATTACAATTAATTATTACATGCATAATAAGTTGATTAAACTTAAAAAAAAATGAATATGGAGTCCTGAATCATCCTGTTACTCATGTCGTTCTTTAGTTGAGAGCTGACGATTTTGAAAACTGATAAAGCAAGAATTATGATCTAAGTTTTTCCATACCCGAGGGGTAGAGATTGACAAAGGAGTCATGGATGTCGGCTTCAGATCTTACCTTATGATTGATCATTTCAAAGTCAGATGTATCACATGCAACATCAACATCTTTGCAGCAGGAAATTGGGACACGCTTATAGGTGGTGTTGAACCAGTCCTCATACCCAAGCTCACCACAACATTGCAGCTGGAAAACAGACAGAAGAAAAGGTGAAGGAAAACGCATGATATGGTCTCCTTCTTTCATGTATTTGCATGAGAAAGGTAGAAAGTAAGAGACATCAGTGAAATTCTATATGTATTGACTTTTGTAGGGGGCATAGGCCAGTGGGTAGAGCGCTGAGCTACTACCCAGAGGGCCCGGGTTGTATTCCAGGTTGTGCCTCTCGGCACCCTCAGACGGTTCAGGGAAAGGAACTGGCCACCCTACCCTTATGTATGAGTGACCCAAACCAACCTTCGAGTTGATTACTGTGATTTTGATGTTAATTTTCCTCAAAATCTTGTTCTTTCAATGAACAATTTATTGTATCCGATGAATGGTTGTATATGTTATATTATTGCTTTCTTTCTCACTTTTTTATGGTATTATATAAAATGTAAAATGTGTTTTTGATGGCATATATTGCAATTGGGCAATGCTCATAAATAAGTAAATAAATAAATTTCGAACATTTCAAATTTCTAAGATTTTTTTCAGCCTCATTTTACAAAGAATTTAAACACTAAATATTTGATGCACAAGCAAAAATGTCAACAGTGTTTACCATAACAAATAAGTGCACACTGTGAAGTATTCAAAACAAATGTAACATCATTGACTTGCAAAATGGAAACTTATTGATCAAACTTATCAGTAAAACTTATAAGATTGTCAGTTCAATTGGATATGGCAAGTGCACAGAAGCCATTCAGCATTGATTCATCACTTAAGTAATTTATAAATTAAATATGGAAAACTTGAAAAATGACTCTGCTCATAGTGAACACTACCATCCCAGCGACAGCGGCTAATTAAGATTCATATACCACTATGTTGGTCAATTCTCTATATTTACACTTTAAAATATGAAGCCTTGTGGAGATTAGAGAGGAGGTGTTAATACGAAACTAAATGGAAATGTAAACAGAATGTAGATAAGTATTTTGTAAACATGCATACATACAGTAGAATTTTGTCTTTATTTATTTGGATTACACGTAAACTTTCATTTGATAAAGGGTCCAAGGAGTACCAGCCAGTCCACTGTGTTTGTACGGACTTACTTGAAATAATGAGAAGTTAATGTGATTTTTTTTTACTAGACTTTTACTTTTATCCTTCAGACTTACTTTTATCCCTATGCATTCATCTTTTATCATGAATGTAAAATAAAACAACAGTATTTGAAGGAATTTCAACAGATACAGCACATTTGTGTTAATCTTAAATGGCTCATTGGGCATTCTGCAATGTCCTCAAATCATCCCATTAAATTTTCACCAGTTCTAACCAATATCCTATACATTTTGATCTATCATTATTGCATTTATGACCGTGAGCTTCAGCAAAAAATTGAATAATATCTATATAATGGTTTAATTTTCTCTCCAAGGAATTGGGTGAATTGAATGCTCTGTTTATGTTTAACATGTAAAAAAATTATATTTCTTTATGAACTAAATTGGCAAAACTGTGTCATCAAATGATATTAGAATAACTATTTATCATATAGCAACATCAAGTGTTTGCAATATTTTTCCTAGTACAAAATATTATAGCTGCATTGTGTCAACAGTATGGTAGATAAAAAGGTAGTGCGTGTAGGAATAAAAAAAGCTCGAGCTTAATTTATTTTTAGCATTTCAATGTAAACCTATTACATTTTAATGGAAAATACACCATATTCCGATCTCACCTGGTTTCATATGACTTGAATGGGACATGTTGCCATGTCTACATTAATATTATTCATACATTATTCATTGCCTTACATGGGATTGCATGAAGTCCACATGGCTGGACTTTGAATCTTTCGGACCCTTATAGTCATGGATGCAGTCATTAATCCCCTGGGCAAATCCTTCCTTCAGCTTATTCCGATATGCGTACAGGGAGACACCACCCCCAAGCTCCAGAGCCACCATAATGAACAGGAAAGTTGCATACTGTGGACAAAGATCAAAGCCATTATTTGAATGTACAGCAGAACCCAAGTGTCTATACAATTATGTAATTGATTAGAATGGAGTTTCACTTGTGATGCAGAATTTTTCACTTTAAACTTTAACATGGGGGAGGAACAGCTTTACCCAAGTAATCATAGTTTGGCATAATACTATGGTTTCAGCTAAGAATCATAAACAAGCATGAAACCCTTATAAATTGCCACAAGTGGTACACTCCAATTTTTATCAAAAGATGAAGGCTAATACCATAAATGCTCAGTTTAGAGGCAAACAAATATGCAATAAATTGCAAACACTGATTAATGCTGGTAAATTTGCCTTTATATATGCACTTTCTTTAACACAGGTATTTTAAATTGACAAAGCAATTTTTTCGTTCTCAATGGTTATTTTTTCAGTAAAACCAATAGGCCTGAAAAAACAATTGGTAATGAAGGCATTACAATATTCTCTGATGTGGTGTCATTAAAATTTTTCATTCTTGGGTTTCACACTGAACAAATTCGGAACAAAGGAAAACTCCCCAGAGGCCTTTTTAAGGCAAAACTTCAATTTACCCTTGATTCCAAGATAGTAAAAAAAGAGAGATCCAAACTTACAATATAGAGCAGGACGGGCTGTCCTTTAGCTGTGCAACAGCAGGCAAGAGATCCAATTAAAATCACTGATGCACCCGTTCCAATGAGGATGTAGGATGCATTCGATGAGAATTCGGTGGAGAGCTCCATATACTTGTGCAGTTCCACTTTCATCCATATTCCCACAGCTAAGATTATAATGCCGGTGACCTGAAATAAATTAATACATTAATTTTAATGCATTAAATTAAAGTGATTTCTTTTACCATTTAAAAGTTTCTCTAAAAGAGTATGCATTTATGCATATAAATTCTTGAGTTGGTTTGGGTTTGACTAAAGGAGGGTCTAGTGATGTAAGAACTTTTACCAATGGCTTTATGTGCTTTGTTTAATGTGTTAATGGATAACTGAGTAAGAGACGGATACATGGAAAAGGCAGATAGATACAATTGGAGATGTAATTCTACCCGTTCTTCTTAACTTTGTTCTAACAAGACAAACAGATCCTGGATTGGTTTAGTGAGGTAGAAGAGTAAATAAACTCAATGGTAAATATATATAAAATGAGAATAAAAGTATGTTACAGATTTAGGAGTGATGTGGTGGAAAAGTTCCATAATAGTAAGGACTGACAACTCTAGCAATTTTCCACTTAGTAAAACTTTTTTACCACGACTAGTTTCGGTGTACCACACCATTTTCAAGTGACCTTTCTTAGTGCTGGATAAGAAGGATAGTACAGTTAGGGTAAATGGTGAAATAATTGAAAAAATGGATGATTTTATATACCTTGGCAGAATATGCAAAACAGATGGCAGAATTAGATGAGGAGATTAAAAAGGTGTGTGAATGATGACAGAAACAGAGTCGGTAGTAAGAAGAGATTATAGAAAATGAGTGAGCATGTAAAGTAGCATAAATGGCAGTGTTTAATATTGTAAACCGCCTCACTAAGTATATACGTCACACAAATGTGGTGGGGCTGAAATAGGCACTTGGGGGGTTAATTGTGACGAAAATAGGAGGGAGATAGGGTGTGAGGAATGAGTGAGTTATGATCATATGTAGGATTGGATGTATACCATATGACAGACAAGTATGAAAGAAGTGTACTTTGGCAGGTTTGTTTTTGTTGAAAGAGAATGGATTAGAGTCAAATCACCAAACAGATACAAATGAGAGAAGAGTGAGTGGTTCGAGAGGGAGAGAGGGGAAGGGATAGACCAAGAAAGTCGTGGAGGTGAATGAGGTTGAAGAGACCCTCAAGAGGGTCAAGCCATCCATCTAAAATGACTTTAAATGAGACTTTTTTTTATTTACCTTCCCAGGATGGGAACAGAGTGAAGGATATAAATGTGAGTGTTTACGTAAGCACTTCTCACAGGCACATACATACTTTTACGCCATAATGGCAATGAGTACAATTTGATCAGTGATGCACTTGATTTTTTTAATCGAATAAAAACCTTTGCATCTCCAAAATCACACTGTATTGTTCACAAACAGACTCCATCTATTGCTTATAATATGAAGTTTATTTTAGCTGTTAGTTCAATCAATTAAATAGGAAGAAAGAAGAAATGATACCTATCGTTTAAAATACCTGTGTACACAAACAACAAGCAAAAGCAATTGTTACATATAAAGGTTCAAAAAGAGAGGATGGAAGAAAAGGGACAGTGGCCAATCAATTTGCTCCAGAGTATGCCAGCAGCAGTTGGGAATAAGTAAGGAGCCACAATGTGCTTCATAGACAAACATTATGGGACCATGAAAGCCTCCTAAAAATCAATAAACCAACAAATAAAGTCCAACTTCTGTGGTTCTGGCTCGTGTTCATAACTGTTAGTACCTAGGACTCACCATGGATCTTCTTTTATATAAAGTGACAAGGTTGAATGACCACTTTCAGTTTCCACACATTGATTTCAATGCAACAGGTTGGAAAATCCCTCTGAATTCAACCTCCCTGCATTGCAGAAACTATGCTCCTCGATTCCGATGTTCATTCTCCCTTTTCAGTGCATATTGATTGAGCTTGAGAGCATTTTTAAGGGTGGTGACAGTCCTAAGGTTCTAGTCAACCTGACAAAATAGTGTCATATGTCCTGCGGGTTAGGCTACCCACGCAGCTCACCCCTTTGAGAAAATTTTTTTCCTTTCAGGGGGAGGGGATCTCAGATCGTCCATGTCCGATGGACGTTAGAAAACACGATAGAGATAAATGGCCAAATATGATGAGAGCATTACACAGCATCCACACCCTGAAAACTATTACCCGTCCTGGTGATTTTCTGAGGAACTTAGCGACTTATTGATACTGTTTCGCAAAAACTAATTGCATTACACTACAACACCATCCTTCAGATCTAAATCATTTCTAACCCCGTTCCTGCTGTCTGTCCCATGTACCCAATCTTTCCCTGCCACAAACACGCATCTCCGACATTTTCCCTTACATCACGGTTTCCGATATTCCGATATGTTCTCCTTCCACTCTACCAGCCATCTTCTAATTCTTCCCACCCCAAGCAACAGTCAAAATATTTTTAATTAGAATTCAACATTGATCACTTTTATGGGATTTATGGGTTAAAACACCACTTCCACACCCTCCGTATTAAGGATGGTCCCATTTAGTGAAGGTCAATAACGACTCAGTCAAAACATTATGAATCAACTACAAGGAATCATTTCCACAATCCAAATCGCTTCTGATTCCACGACATCAACATTTTAATCATGGTTTGCGATATTATTTCCTTTGATCTTAGTTTTGTCACGTGGTTTATGTAATCTCCCTTGGAAACCCCCACAGTTATTTACAGAGATTTAATGCTATAATCCTTCCTCTCATTTTTCCAGGGCAAAATGTTACACTAGTAGAATTTCAGTGACTTTTTCAACACACTTCCCAGGGAGAGTAGCCGAATTTTTCAAATGTTCTCTTGATACAATCAGTAGAAAACATCATCTGAACTAACACCAAGAACTACACTCAAGTTTTGAAAAAATTTTTACTTTGCAACAATACCAGCATGTCCTCAACTTCTAATTTAAATACTTTCTAAGTAAATATTTAAAGCATTTCCTGTGATTTGATGGAGAGTGTTCATTATTGGATTATGATGTCTTTAAAAACCTAACTTCACACTTTCTTTGAACCTGCCCACATAGCATGCAAGATTGCTGCAAACTTGCATGAACTGTGCATAGAGCTTGCCAATATAGGCAATCTTGCCATAAGCCTACTGAACTTTGCCAAGATTGGGTAATCTTGCACTCATCATTCAGGGACCTTGTTGATCTTGCCAACCCTACAGCAAGATTGCAGCAACTTTGAAAATTCATGATCAAGGGTTCAAACTTGTCATTGCAAGATTCTTGTAGGCTTCAACCTTGCCATGACAAGGTGTTGCAAGATTACTGCAAGCTTCAATCTTGCATGGAGCTTCTACAGAACTTGCATGTACCTGGCAATGCAAGGTTGCAGCAAGTTTGAAAATGGTGCATTAGTAATCTTGCTGCAAGATTTCAATCTTAAAGTAATAAGCTTGCTTCAGGCTTGCAGCAAGCTTGCTTTGCTATGTGGGTGTAAACTTGCTGTAGTACGATTTCACTCCTACAAGGGGACGGGATGGCTTTGGGAAAAGAGGACTGTGAAACTCACTGTTGTCATTCCTATATATAATTATACCTAATATACCCTGAAGTGTGGAAGTTTGCTGAAGCACAGAAAATAAAATCCTGAACAACGAACTTTAAGATCAGAATCAATGCAGCTATCTTATTTTCAAATACGCGATCAATAAGAAGGTAATGATTAAGAAACGCAGAGAGCTATATAATGGAGGATATAGTAGGTGGAAGATTTAACCATTCGGAAAGACGTCTCTTAAATAAACCATTTTCAATTTATCGTTTTTAAATTTTAAAGCACAACACTTTTTGCGATTAATTTCACTAACAGGTATTGCAACTTGATTTTTTTAATATCTACGAATACCAAGTAAATGAACTGATTTAACAAAAAATACATAGAAAAAAATCAGAGCTATGAATGAAACCCTGAATGTACTGCTCATGGATTGATGTACAAATTGTTCTCTTTCAAGAATAAATTTATTGCTTCAGGTGCAAAGGCAACTCATTGACACACAGTGACAACAGAATGTTTGGAATTAATACATGCAGCATTCATTTGGAATCAAAAACAACAATATTCAAATTTACAACCCAAATGATTTTTTTTCACAAATTTTAAACATAAAAATGTTAGTTTTCCAGCTAAAATACTATTTTTTGTTATTTTTATCATTTATTCAAGAGGTAGAATGTAAAAATTGGTAAGTCACCCTTTTTAATCAGCATATATTTGTATTAAAATGATCAAAATTGTTATTTTTTATGGTAATCTACTGGTTAGGGTAGGTTTATGACGGACTCACGATCTCAACCCTACAATAACCGTTTCTTCATTTCCGCATACTTTCTGCCTCTTCATTCATTCTATTCAACATTTCTTATCTCTTTTCCTTTCCCTATTCCACCTCCCTTTAAACTCTAAATCCTCCCCTTTCTATATATCCAAGTCACAGAGTATACAGAGGGCGTTTTGAGCTGTAAGGTGCGTTTTCCGCCAAGTTATTAGTGCGTTACCGACGAGCGGAGTAAGTATAACCTAACTCAGTGATAGAGGTGAATTAAAGATATCTACCGAGTTTGGTAGTGGTTTTGGCCAGATCCTGTGTTTTTGGAATATAGAATGGCTGAAAAGCTAAAGAAGGTAGGAAGAAAAGGAGGTTTTGCGTGGTGTTCGGCAATAAATTGCCGGAATAACTCTGG
>LYUA01003107.1:24231-35558 GCA_002093875.1 Calopteryx splendens
CCTCTTGGCATCCTCAGCTTCACCCAAGCTGTGTACGATTTTTCGGGTACAAGGTCATTCTGGAAAATCACAAGCGGCAAACAGATAATATGGAACTGGGCCCCCTAACATTACCCTGATGCGTGAATTTCACTTGCGCCGTATGCTTCAGTAGTGCGTGAGCTATCAAACCGACCTTCGGGTTGGTTACTCTGATTTTTTTTATTAGCTTCATGTGTAAATCTATGTGCGGTACAAGGGTCTTCATGTTGACAAAAATGCAACTATTACGCACTAAAAAGAAGAAGAAGAAAACAAGGCAACCTTGTATGTTGCATCAACCGAGAGATAGGCATAAGACGGCGAGGCATCCACTTTGAATCGCTCGCACTGCAAATGGAGTGACTCCCAAATCAAACGCGAGCAACACAATAAACTTTCCCCGTCGTCATGAAGATAACGATGAGAAACACTAGAAAGATGCTGCGGCGGTGATTGACTGCCACTGCAGAGACGACGGCATTCAAGGGCTCCCTCTCTCTCCCTCTCTCTGCACGACCTGCAAACCAGATCAATATGGGTCAAACCCCTTACGCGCGCTCTCGCGAGCTGGGCAAAGGTGCGCCAAACCGGAAGACATCCCTCCTCTCGCAAATACCTAGATATGCATCCGTTTTACGGTCTGGGGCCCGCATACATGAATATTTGTTGCCCCCCCCCCCCCAATTGCTCTTGAACTGGCCGGGGAGAAAGGCTAATTTACTCCAATTTCAGTCCGCCGAAGATTCAAATCCACCGCTTTCGCATGCCGCTCGAACGCGATTCGGTTGCACTGCCGGCGGTGCATATATCGGAAAGTATACAAGCCCGTCGGGGAATTCAAGGGCTAATGACGTGGGTATATTCCATCGATTCTAGCGATAACGCGACCCACTTTAAGAAAACCAATCGACTTCCGCGTCGAATTCATCTCGAGACTTCCGAAATGACCTCTCGAATCTTCCGTTGAAAGCTCAACGAAGTCAGGCTACGGTCTAGACGACAACTAAGCTTCTCGGGATGGACAGAGATGACCTAGTGCAAAGTATGGAGGATTACCCAGGACTAATTACGAGATTTACTCAGGATTCTTGCCCTAGCTACCGGTAACTAGTAGTTTTCTTGCCCGAGATATTGCTACCTAGCTAAATATACCTTGCTTTATTGCCCGAGATACTGGTACCTAGATATATGTACCTAGGTTTTCTTGCGATAGGTACCATTCCGCGCGAAACCTTGTGTCGACGAAAACTTTCTAGTGTCAATTAATAGCGTGGGTTGGTAATGATAACTAAGATTCATACCCTAGGTGCTGGTACTGAGGTACCAGTGCCTAGTTTTCTTCCCCCATAAATCAACACCTAAATCTTTTATAATGTCAACAAACAGCAGGGATTGGTACCGGAACCTTTGTACCAAGAAATTCTTGCCCTAGTCACGGGTACCTAGGATTATTGCGCTAGGTACCGGTTTGGAGGAAACAGTCCCTAGGATTTGTACTCTAGTTACCTAGTTTTCTCCAACACCTGGCATGAATATTAGGGGTCAAGCAGGAAAGATTTTCCTTTCCAATAAAATATGCATTGGCGTTACATGGTTTTTAAGGTCCCATACGATAGACAGTGAACTAATCTAGAAGTGCTCTCGCCTATAAATGCATGTACTTGCACTATACCGTATCCGAACTCCGGAATTCAATTAGGGAGGTCAGTGTACATTCCAACTGCTTTTGGCGACTGTACTGACAAGTCTCCGTACCTACACCTTCGCTTGTGGAGTTTCGAATTCGATTTCCGACAGAGAATTTCTCTATAATGGCCCAGTTTTACAATTTCTCGTTTTAATCCAATCGATGGATTGGCATGGACGTTTAATCATTTTACTTTGGAGGTTGTCTAAAAGGCCCAATTGTAATAAGCGCTCCAGGTTATCCTCGTTCAACGAACATTAAGATTGCTAATCGTAATAACTCCGTCATCAAGTTATACAGCTCTTCAGCGGTCGGTGTGGACTACAATAGCGATTATAAGACTGATTTTTTTGGCGTCAACCGTAGGAATAGAGTTATTCTTCAGTTTAACGGGACATTATGAAACTGGCCATAAAAGAATAGACGCATTTTGAACTGGAAGCAACGTCTGAAAAAAAAGTGAGACACTTTTGCAGTGAAAGCAATAGTGAATGCTGCCGATAGCTGGAAATGTTTGAATATGATCACGGTGTTCATCCACAACTCGTGACACTGCAGGTAGTATGTAGACACGGATAACAGTTTGCTGCTCGCTCAGGCCAATCAGGGGCTCCCCACTCCTCGAGCGGAACCAGGAGGTACCGCATTGGCCACCAAATGAAAAGGTGTAGAGAGAACTGGGTGGTCCACGAAATAAAGTGGATTTGAATCGAGAGGGAATTGATGAGATTCGAATGTGAGATAAGAAGAGTAGAAAGAGACTTCGAGAGAGGAGAGGGATGGACCGAGAAAGATGAGGGCGAGTGTGGTTTGAAAAGAGACTCTCAAAGATGAGGAATGTCAAAAGTCTCCGGAACCGAAGACTTTGAAACAGTGCATTAGTGTCGAAAGAAGTGTTAAGAGGATATGGCTGTGTGGAAGACATTGGTAAGAGATAGATTTCCTATCGGAACGTTATGACCAGACTTTCCTTGAGGCCTCCCTACCCCGAAAGGGAACGGCAGGAAGGGTATGCATGCAAATATTGTTATCCCGGTATTTTATGGCCTGGTTTATCGGATTTCATAAAAACTAACCACGTGATCACGTTCAAATTATGTGAGCTATATATCCATCGATTTACATCTGAAAAAAAACATTCCATAACATTGCGTAGTTCTTAAGGAATCCCTTAGGAAACCCTTAGGAACTTAGAAAAATTTCCTAAGATCTCCGTTCTCCCTTTACCTGGGATTTATAAGAAAAATGCACAAAATTATTCACTGTAACTCAGAAAATTGAATGGGATTTTTTTTTCAATTTCCTGAAAAGATCCATCCCGCAAAACCTTTCTCTCTTTTTGTACGGGGTTTACAGACAAGATGGCCGACACCCATAAATCCTCCCGACAATCCTATAATAAATAATAAACTTAATGAAACAACAATAAATAATAGTTGAAGTTAGCAACGGAACTACAGCAATACTTATTCGCATACATCAGCCAGTTTCAAATAGAAATCGGTTTACAAATGAATTAGCGCAATACTCGACTGTACTGCCTTAAAGTCTTTCACATATTCAAAAATACTTTACTTCCAATTTGCATAAGAAACGCTGATTTTTCTTTCAAAACATAATTTCTCAGGACTTCATATTTTATTTCCACCAAAAATCTGTCCAAAGGTTTATTCATACCGATAATTTTAAGAGCAAAAAATATTTACACAATTGAATGAAGTCATATTCTTGGCCTTGTCTGACAATAATTAATAAAAATGAAATATTAATCACATACTTACTCTAAAACTATCAAATTCGATTTCTAACATGACCGATGGAACTTCATCGATATATTTCATTTTTTACGTTCACATTATTTCAATATTTTAAGCACAGCGTGACATTGAGTTCATGAAAGAGAAGGTTGGATTGATACATATTTATGACGTATGCGGTCTACAATGGTTTATAATAATGTAATAAAAATACGAGGACTCGTATAATCCAAAACCATAGCTACTTCTTGTGTAAAAAATAATTTAAATAACAATATCATTAATTAATATATAGTACGAGGACTACCCAATAAAATGACAATATGTTTTTTCATTCAAATTATTTATCGTGCAAACAAGTTAATTATATGTTATATAGTTAGCTTTATGCGTGATGTAAATGTGGTACAAGTTTCATTGATTTCACTCCAGAAGCAGCGGCAGCCGTTGGATGTTGAAACGTGTTCGGTAGTTAACTATTACTGCAAGGTATGGAGGTGACAAAGGGACGAGAAACACGCCGTGTTGAAATTTTGATTTCGCCTGAACACAATCGTCCATAGTCCAAACCTATATGCAATGCTACAAGATAGTCTGTTTTCTTCCCTTATAGTATCCCTTATAGTACAGCTAGAAGATGGTTTAAAAAGAGGAGAGAATATCATTTTCAAAGGAGTTTATAGGTAAACATAAACACTAGAAGGCCGGAGGGGTCAAAATTGACCCTTTTTCATTTATCAATTTGCGTAATTTTTGAACAGCCGGGGTGAAATCTCGTGACTTTTCATTATTCTCAATAAAGAATGAATGTGATGATTATCGTCATTGTTGCTTTACTTCCTGAAAACATTTTATTTTTACCTTCGAGGCCGGAGGTGCCATTTTTGACATAGAAATAATGCAGAACTCATTAGATCGTGCTTCATTTATGCTTTAAAACCATTTACCTGAAAACAACATAACATGTTTATTGTTTATAACCAGATATTGTCCCAGCTGCCCATTATTTCTCCCCCCTAGTGACTTTTCTTCCCCTCCTTACCTATCCCCCTGGCTCGTTAGTTTATTCCTCCCTGCGTTACAATGTGATGCGCGCGTCGGTACAGTCAATCGTGTCTAGAATATTACAACTGCGTACATGTAGATAGACAGATAAATGTCTTTATTCGTTGTAGGCACACGGTTGGAAAATTTTTCTGCGTGCACATTTGGATGTGTCCCGATAGAGCGCCGTCAGCATACCGCGCAAGGAGCTGACTCCTAATACGGCGAAATACGGTGCACGTATAAATATATATTACCAATAAGCAACAGTTTCATTATCTTCAGTTTTAACTCATCTAAAAATTTATTCTAAAGGTTTATTTGTATTTTGGACGAAATATCTGAGGAAGCACTTTCCTAAACCAGTCACTTATCGGTAATTACCTCTTAATTTTGGCTTCAGACCGCATACGCAATGGATTCAAATTTTATCTCTGCAAGATTGCAGAAAATGCTATTTCATCCAGGTAGCAGTTTTAAAAGGCGCTCGTTAACACTGGATCAGCTTTTTTCATCAGGTCTTAAAAAGGTAATTTTTCAAGTACAATTCGGAACCTCCCTTTCTTGTAGTTTCATCACTGCTTGTGCTCGGAAAATGCACACAAACGCAAACGAAAAAAAAAAGAAAATTCGACCCGCAGTATAGGGACCCTCATCTTAGCCATGATTAAAAGCAAAAGAACGTGCCTGACTGACGTCGGTCACAGTTCATGCAGGATGGTCAACGCCTCCACCGAGGTTTCATATGAGAATCCCCACAATGGAAGCCCCTTGGGCACAATCCCCCCCTTGAAAAAAAAAACAACTTGTTGCGTCCAGTCATACGATGGCCGCGAGTGTCATGTGTGTTTCACATATTGTGTGTGTGTGTGTTTCTGTCTCGTCTTCAACCAATCCTCAAGACGATTTGTTTGCAAATGGATCAAAGGGGTTCCAGTACGTTATCCACCAGAAAATATATCATCTACCAATCTACAGACAAATGTTCCACGATTTTGTCACGTGATCGACAAGGTTTTAAAGATAAACGTTTGAAGGTGTTTAAATGATAAACTACTTTAACATAATTTTTTTAAACCAGCATTTAAATCCATAGATATTGGTTCATCAACATTCTTCAGCAATGTTCATCAAGGTGGGAAAGTAGCAGTAGTTTAGCGATTCCTCTGGTCATCTTTCTCAACGCATCTTGATTTTTGTCGTCCTGCCATGAGCGTTCAATTTATTGCGTGTGTTCGTTCCTGACTCGGGGTCTACGTAATGCCACTGATGATCTACAGAAGAGAGTTAAGGTGGACTGTAGCGGTATCATTTGTTAGATATACATAACCCTCCATATAAAATCTGCGTGGGTAGGCAATTACATTCGTAGGGTAACGTATTACACACATCATTCTAATTAAGTGAAAACCCTAAGTAACCGAAGAATATCTCATTTTCAAATGAAACCGTAACGTTTGTTTCTGTTTTTCATTGTTTAGGAGGGTTGATTAGGATGTTCCTTTGTTTGTCCATTGTTTAAAATAAGTCGGTTGGTTTGAATGCTCTTAATGTTGACAGAATGGAAAGTATGTTCTCGGTAGAGCACAAGTACTGGAATGATAATTTGCCCTTCCCTTCCTGAGGCGCTGGTCGATTTATGATATTATAATTCATGAATAACTTTCGCCGAGCGGACAATTCCCATCTCCCCCCTCCTCCCCCCCTTCGTCGACCCGACGCGCAACAATCGTCCGTCGGATGCCCTTCGATGACGACTTCCGACGCCCTGCCCCAGACTATCGATTTTCTTCCTTCTTCCCTCACTCCCTAAGGCGAATGCATTCTCCCCAGTCTATCCGTGGACCACGTCCGTGCGTCTTTTCTTGACAAACAAGCAGTCGAGGACTTGGCGTTTTAAAATGTCGGCCACCATGGTTTTGCCGTTTTTCATGAATTTTCATTCCAACTCCCGTCGTCACATCCCTCTCTCTTACGTCGGTCGCAAATTTTTATTTTAAAAAAATGGGGCTGTTCTACATAAACCGTGAGGTCACATAAATCTATAAGAGTCCACTGATCACGTGGTGATAATAACTGAGAATACAATTTGCTGTTACGTTTATAATCAACACACACTTGCCACATGGTCGCGTTTTAGTTCGCATGGCATACGTTAATGAATGACTTGATTTCATCTCATCTCCTCCATCTTTATGCATTGCTTTTCCTCCCTTCTAAGCCTTAAAATTATACGCACCGTAAGGGACATATTAATACCCCACAATTTACTACATTTATTGATTTGATTTTATTGCTCGTCCATCTACATAATTACTCGGCAAACCATGCAGGAAAGAAATTAATTACATCGATAAGAGGCAGCAACATCTTTTTTTAATGGTAATCAACCGATTAAGCTAAGTTACTGACAGACACACACCTACAGTAACGACGAACCCTTTCTTCATTTCCGCATGCCTTTCTGCCTCTCACATCATTCCACCCCCTACCATTCCCAAAACTCCTTCGCTCGTTTTCCTTTCCGTCCATTTCACCTTTTCCCATCTTTCTCCACACCAACATCTCAAAAGCCTCCAACATACGCTTTTTATCATGCCTCAACGACCAAGTTTCCGAGCCACACAAAACAACACTCCATATCAACATCTTTACTAGTCTTTTCTTTACATCCTTGTCTAAGATCCTTGTCATCAACTCTCTCCTCCTCGGAAAAGCTTCCACTCATTCTGTTGAGCGGTGAGTTTTTTGCATACTCGCTCTTAACCCTATTTAAATATAACATTTTTGGCCTCAAAAGAACTATGGAATTAACATAGAAGTTAATCTAATAAGAATTGATTTCACCCCTTGTTCTCTGTATCATATAAGAACAATATATCTTTAAAAATTCTTCTGCTTCTCGAATTTTGACT
The DNA here is from genome assembly GCA_002093875.1 of Calopteryx splendens. Taxonomy (NCBI): domain Eukaryota; kingdom Metazoa; phylum Arthropoda; class Insecta; order Odonata; family Calopterygidae; genus Calopteryx; species Calopteryx splendens. The sequence continues at coordinate 31,656 of LYUA01003107.1, forward strand.
ATTATAAATAGACAATTGGTTCATACTCTACATAATTGTCATACAACAGGTATATATTAAAACAAAGGGCAAATACCTCAAGAGTTTTTTTTTACTTTTTCAGCAGCGCTAACATAGTACGTTTTGAGTATGGGTCCAAATAATTCATGCATATTCTAATTTGTTTCTGACAAAGGGGAAATGTAATGTTTTTAACTCGTTATCTGAATTGAAGTATTTTGGCATTCTATTACTAAAACCCAAACTTTTGCGAATTGACATTGTTATGCGCATTGTTATGACCTATGCTATTTATGCCATCTTACAAAATACGACCATACTCTGTTAAAAAGCAATTAAGTGTTTAAAGTTTGTAAACAATGATAAAGTTCAAGATTTTTGTCTGAAAAATAAGTTCACGAGCATGTATTTTTAGTTGAATCCGATAAAGGTTTACTTAGTCTCCTGAGCAAACTTTTGATCACTTTCGTGATGATATCTGTTGCTGTGTTAGGTTTGCGAATTCGTGGGAAAAAAAGATTCAGTTCGCAACAACAACAGAACCAGAATGCTGTTCAGTTTATATTTTTTATGTAATCTAAACGATACGACACTGCATGTTTAAAATTTCCATTTAGGATGGAGGGAAGGATCGGAAATGGACTGCATTTTCAAGAAAGAGAAGTGAACCATAAAAAAATCGTCTTCGAACTGATATCAAGCGCCAAAGATGGACCTCTTTTCCAAATTTATCAGAGTTATCAACTATAGGAAACATTTCCATTTATTCGGGTTTTCGTCAAATTCCATTTTTACTTCAGCTTTTCTCATGGTTGCCAATGGAAAGTTTGTAGGCAATATATAAATGTCTGTGTTTCTTGTGTTTTCGAAAAAATCCGGCAACCGATATTTTTTTAGATATATATGTAAAAATTTCAATTTCCCAAATACAAATTTAGCAAAAAAAATAAAATGGTTAAATGAAATTCAATTATCGAATATTAATACACACATACTTTAAAGGTAAACGACTTATCAAGAATAATTTCCGAATTTACACTTTATAGAATATGTTTAATTTCATTATGTTTCACCTATCAACCGACTGTGTATTTGTTGTTAATCATTTTACTAGCGGGATTGGATCACACAACAGAGGAGTTAGAGGAAGCATGTTTCATAATTACCAGATATAAAATGCATGGTCGTTTATCCGATAAGTTTCCCGGACATCTTCACGGGAAGAGATTAATTTGAGAGAGTGAAATCACGACTAATATCGGTGGTTGGGAATGAATGAGTGATAACGACTCTGCTTCCTTAGACATAGACGCGAAGGGCGCAATGACCTTGGGAAACGACGCCGCTGATTCATTAGGAACGTTCGTCATCAGCGCTGTGTAATGCGTTCCCGTCCACCGATTACAACAGCTTATCACCTTAACGTTTCCACCTTTTTAATGTTAGTCCAAGAAAAGTGAGTCACACACGTGGGTACCCAAAATAGATTTTTAGCTGATAAAACAAGATCTTCTCCAATTGTTTCGACTACTTTCCCAATCACGGGAGCTTTTTATCTCCTCCTTATCGGGATTCCGGAGAACATCGGTTCTGCGTAACTAATTGTAAGGCTGCGTTTGTTTGTCTTCCTCCTCCTTGGCGATGGCTTGGGGTTTTGACGCCCGGAGGTGACTTCACGATGAGGGGCGAATTGCTCCCCGTCCGTGTCGGAGAGGCGGCGACCGCGGTCACGAGTAGTTTTCCTCCTAGAACAACACACTTCGTCTATTTTTTTGGCGCAGCCGAACGAGAACGGATGAACGATGAACCGATCATGGTCAAACGTAAGGCTTTTCCCACTTCCATAGGCTGCGAGGGTTCTCCAGTCGCGTCCACGTGGGAGAGAGCCAAGAGGTGATCACTTTAAGTACTAGTATGAACATTCTTAAATGCCTTCATGATTCAAACTTTCTAATTTTTTTTTGGTGTTTTATTTTGGTGAGGGTCAATTTTAGCGAAAAAAGTGATTAGTGTAAACTAGTATTTTTTTACTTTTGCGTTGCACTGGTATGCGAGGATTATTATAGTTTTTATTCTTTTCTTAGTGTTTGCTTTCCATGCACCAACTGACGAACTCCATGTGGCATGTACAACCTTATGAAGAATATAAACATTAATATTATTATCACGAAAGGGGAAGGGGTGGAGGGCCCTAGGTCTGAAATTTGGCCCGCCCGGGGCGCCGGGACCACAAAGGGCCTCGGCTGAACGCATTCTCACTTAAAATTTCCCTTGAATACATTCCTCGGTATCCTGTCTCGGCAGGAACAAATCGACGGGGATAAAGGGCAACCCCATTAAGTCACTGCCGCTCTCACAAAACTAACAACTCCTCCCCGCGCTCAACATACTTCATTTAAAAAAGGGGGTTTTCAAGCGGCCACGATTGAACGTGAAAATTGTCCGTATAACGTTTAGTCGACGAGTTAGAATTTCATAAAAATATTTTTTTTAATTATAACTATGTTTTTTATAAAAAATGTATTTTCGCATTTTTTTGGAAATCATTAGAGGTTTAATTACGGAGCAACTTTTTTTCCTTTAGCGTTCGTTGCGAGGTTCCCAAGAGATATTAAAAGGTTGTAAATGGTGATAGCGTGGAAATCGCAGCTGATTTTGACATGGACGCCATTTCGACAGTTTTCTATGAATTTTCGACCATTTTTTTAAGTGAAGGCATATTCATTGGCTTTTAAAACAATGGCTTTAAAAAAAACATGTATCTTTCGATACTAATACGTATAATTTCAATACCATAAAAACCAGTCTCAGTTAAAACGTTCAAAACGATAAAACCTTTTTATCATAAACTTTTGTCATTTTATCCAAATGTAACAATACAACGATTGTTAAGTATTAATTTTTTTAAATTAAAAAGGCTTTTCGCATTAGAAGAAGGATTGAAAATATTTTGGATTTGCCAAGTTACGAACGAAAATGATGCGGTTCTTTTTCTGCAATAGCATTGAAAATTCTGCCAATCGAACGCAAAATACATTTATACGAAAAGAAGATTTCCGGCAATGGAAATTAAGAAGACGCAGGCAAAAAATTGTAATACCTATGGGAAATTGGTTAAAAAAAAGGAAACATGCTACATCAGTGCGATTGATGTATTTCTAGTCAGAAGAATTGATAAAAATAAAATCGTACGAAAGACAAGTTATGGTTTAAAATATAACAATCGACTGGGGTAGGTAACCATTGCATGAGATGGGTATGCGTGTAGGAGCTTTAAGCAGCGACTAATACATTTTCATTGCACAGAGCTAATATGTTAGCACCCTGCCTCTACTAAACTAGCGATGCTCGACACTCTCGTCTTTGAAAATTCAAAATCGAAAACAGTAGAATGTTGAGCAATAGGATGTTTCGGAAATAATTACGTTGCCGACATGAAAGGCGTGCTTTATGACGATTTGGAAATATTACTGCACTATTTGTATCTGTGGGAACTTTGCCGCAGAATAGTGGAATTCACGCGCGGACTGCTTCCGTCGTTCCCACGGCTGGAGAAACAAACCCAAGATTGATATCTTCCTAAAGGCGTCAGATAGGACGATGACGACTTTTGAGTGTGAACATTTTATTGCCTGCCTTAATAGTCAATTTCCCAAGCATCCGACCACTGTTCAGTTTACAAAAATAAATGGTATGCATATGCTATCTGTTTAGATATTTATACGTTGTTTATGGAAGCAGCGGCGTCTGCTTTGTTGAACTGTTTATAGAAACGCGATTCAGGTATGTTGAATAGTTTGTAAAAACGCACTTCAGCTTTTTCTGAACTGTTCACAGAAATATAATACATAAATAATAACCGATCGACAGGCTTATGCCCCGTTCACACTACTAGCTTTCTAC